>LOEQ01004587.1:58825-88829 GCA_001685075.1 Bramus lutescens
AGTAGACAAGATTGCCAGGCAAAAATTGGGAGCTTGGGGGTGGGAGTGGGGTGGTGGTAAGGGGAGATGGGGAGAGAGAAGAGAGAAGGGGAAGATAGGGAGGGCTTGGGGAGTTGGGACGGTTGGGATGAAGGACGGGTGGATATGGGAGCAGGGAAGTAGATATCTTAATTAAGGGACCCATTTTAGGGTTGGCAAGAGTCTTGACTCTAGAGGGGATCCCAGATGTCCAAGGAGATGGCCCCTGCTTGTTCCTTGAGAAGCTGAGGAGAAGGTGCCTCAACTGGCTCCATTCTATGGCTACACATCTCTTCTAAAGTACCCAGGATTTGGAGTTTCAATACCTATAATGGGAAATGACAACTCTTTTCTAACCTATACATGCATCTGCTTACATAGTGGTACAAGCATAAGCAAAAACAAATAGGCAAACAAACAAAAAACCTATAGTCATTTGTTGCTTTGATTTTCTCAATGACAATTGGGAAATTGCCTTTAATTTTTGCACAATACATGGTTTCTCACACAGACAAGAACTTAAGTTGTCTCTTAATGTACTTAAAGATAACTGTGACTGTAAGACTCTGCTGAGATTCTACACTTTCATCAGGTCAGAGTCACTGTCATCATGTCAGGAAGCACGGCAGCATGAAGTAGACATGGTGCTAGAGAGGTAGCTGAGACTGAGCATCCAGATCTACAGATAACAGAAAGCAGGAGAGACATTGGTCCTGGCTTGAGTATATGAAAACTTAAAGCCGACCTCCAGCAATGCACTTCCCTTAACAAGTTTACACATACTCTGACAAGGCCACACCTCATAATCGGTTCAAATAATGTAACCTATGGGGGCCATTTGCATAGTCATCTTAATCGTTAATAAAAAAAGGTTATGCCTTTAGTATTTGTGTCAAATATTAAAGACTCTCCTACCTGTTGTAAATACATCCAGAAAAAAATTATCAGTGTTCATTTTGTATAACATAATTTAGAACACTACAAGCTCTGACAGCTACATGTTTTATTTCTTTGTAAAATGATCAAGGATCATGAACAGTGCTGCTCCCTTTGCCTTACTGCCTAATGACTGACAGTGCTCACCGTCTTTACTATGCTTTGGGAAATTGTCATAATCCTTTTTAAGTTTATACCAGCTTTTGAACTTGTGTTCTCTTTCAGTTGTAATGTATTTCTGACCATTCATTTAATGTGAATTTCCTTTTTTCTATAATTATTTCTTTCTTCCTTTCTTTCTTTGGTGTGTGCCTTTTAGGACATAATCCTTTTTCATTAAACAGTTTTTCTCATGTGTCCTGACAGATTTGTCCCAGGTTTTTCTGGCTGCACATAAAGTCTCTTGAATGGCGTCAGAATTTTCAGAGCTTCGTGTTCCTTCTATAGCTTTTGGAATCTGGGTGTAAAGTACAAGCAGCAGTTCTGTTAGCTCTGGCTTTCTCAGATATTTTAACGCTAGTCAGTTCATCCCAACTTGAAACATGATGCAAACTGCTTTCCTAGGAATAAAAGCTGTCTTAACTACTTTATGATTATATTTTTTTAAATTTGAAAACTAATTTTATTGATTTGATTGAGTTTTATATTTTTAAATTGGTTTTCAATCAAAGATAGTAGTTGATGTTCTACTTCAACTCAATAAGCAATATTTTAGCCCCTAAGCAATTTAAATAAAGCAATTTAAGCAAGTTGACTTTGCTTTTGTATATTTGAATGCTTCCATTAAGGATATTATATTCATATGTAAATCAGTTTGCTCTAAACTTCACCAGCATGTTCACTCAAGTCTTTCAAAGAGATATAGCACAGTTCCCTTTTTCTTCCTTCAGTGTGCTATCTCTCATCTTTGCTAACTTGTTCTTTGGTGGTGCCCACATTTGTAAAATGTCATGTCAGTCCATCCCTTGCAGACAAATTTCATGTCTCATGTGAACTAACATCCATGGGATTTGAAGAATAACAGAGGAGGTGAAAGAAAAGATGCAGGCAGTGCATCTACAATGTCTACTGACTTTTCACATGTGGTGACTTGAGTGGTGGGCAGGAGAGTCAGCAGTGATGTTTTTACCATACACAAATACTTTATACAAATACTTTAACAGTGTTATTGAGGGGTGATACCATTTAATTATGGTGAATGAATTTCATGCATGTAGGAGGCACATGATACATAATGCCTATAGCTAGAAGATATTTATTTCCTTGATAAAATGAATAAGATTTGCATAATTCCAGGGTCACCATTATGAAAATATTACCCAAAATATCATCCTTTAATTACTGCAAACCCAGTTCTTTAGCCTATTTAGTGATAGAATGAATTGGCTGCTGGTATTTAATTTTGGGGAGGGGAAAAGAGAAAAAAGAAGACAATTGAATATATACTTCATAAAAATGAGAAGTAGAATTATTTGTGGTCATAATGACATTAAAATTTTTATATGTTAACCAAAACATTAATTAAGACAAAAGAGACATACTTTGTACTGGGACAATAGAATAATCCCTGAGGGTATTTCAGGAATTTATAAGACTCCAAGTTCCCAAGGTAAGAGATACCATGATTCATAGCCATGTCCGTTATGGTGGAAATGCAGCAGAACTAAAACCAGAAAAACAAAAAGAAGCAAAAAGGTTAACAAAAAGAAAAACAGAAAAAACCCCAACCTGAGCCAAGTAGAAAAAAATTCCAAGAACAACTAAAAGCGGTATTTTTCTGGGTAGTGGAAGCTCCCCCTTCTCAAGATGCTGGGCAGATCTGGTGGCTTTCCACTCTCATATCTTGTTTTAGAGTTTTAAATTAAAGTACTTTCTGTTCTCGAACTGAATTATATCTTAAGTTCTTTAGGTTTTTCTCTCATACTGTCTATATTTGTCTCAAGTGCATTCTGTTGTGGAATCCTGTCCTCTGGGCATAGTATAGTCATTCCTTCTTGAACTGCAAAGAGCACAATTACCATGAGACATTCACAAGATTGGGCACATTATTGGTTCTTCGTGGACATGCTCAGAAAAATCTTGGCCTCCTAGTCAAGACCTTTTCTTTGGCAGTGGAGCTGTTTGTAAGTTGCCTATGCCCTTGTGAAGAACTCATTACCCTTGCTCCTGTAAGTAACCCCAGTTAAGCCCACTTGCTCACTGAACTAGACAAGTGGAATTCTAATTATTATTATCTTGATCTGTGACTAGTGCACTATCTGGAGTGAACAGGTGTTTGCTCACCTCTCCCCAGAAAAAGTTAATGTCATATCCATTCCTGGAAGAATAGACACTGCGCTGGTGCTCGACTGGAATAAAGGAAGCCAGTTCTTACACCAGACCTGCTGGAGGATGCCCATGTTATTCATATGCTTGTTGCAGTCTGAGAAAGTTCTCAGTGGGAAGCCAGTGATTATCTTGTTTTAGGCTGGAAACAAGCACTATCAAAACCATTAAACAGACAAAAGCTCTTGCTTAGAGAGGGTATTCATGTACTCCAAATTCTCCCATGTACCATAAAATCTTTCAACTACAGGAGACCTTAGAGTGCAAATAAGTTTCCAGTGTTGTCTACTGCCATTATTTCAAGCATTTATCAGTCAGATAGAAAGGCATTATATTTCCCACCCATGCACCACCTTTTGTGGATGTGTATGAAAATAGTTTCTTACTGTTTAGTTCTCTGTTCTTCTTGAAACACCATTGTATCCATTGCCACATTGATATTAAATATAGTTCCCCATCCATGATGGCACATAACATCTATGAAGCAATTTTAACCTCTCTGGGTTTTGTTTTTCAGTAATTTTTCTTAGGCAGCAGAGCAGACATTATTGTATTTGAGCCAAGAGCTAAGATCCTGAGATTCAGAGGTGTCAACCAAAAGCCCAAGGCACTGCCAACTTTGGTGTGGCCTTACTCTGTAGAGAGAGCACAGACTTCCTGTTGGGGCTGATTTATCTTTCAGGTACCTGGGAAAGCCTTTCTTGGGAGATTGGCACGGCTTATGGTTATCATCTAAGTGTCTGAGATAGAGATACCAAAGACTATATTGTAACGTTGGTTAGAATATAGTTTCAAAAAAACTGAGGTGATGCCCTGGTAGCTACTCTGGGCTTCAGGCTGTGTGCCATATGCTCTTGGGCACAGTAAGGTGCCTGGCTGGTCTTTCTCCAAAGACCTTTCTCTCTCAACTCTACTAAACCAGGACACCTTATGCACCCAGAGCTTGTTTGAACAAGCTGTCCACTCTGCTTTCTCAACTTGCTTTGTATCTTCTCTCATTTTATAATACATATTAACTCCTACTCATGGCTCTTTCCCAGATCTTCATATTTTACCTATTTTAATAGCTAAAGATCAATGTTTCACTACCCATTTGTCAATCTGTGAATACATTTTTGTTTACAATTCTTCCGTTCATACAGAATATTGTAGAGATTCTGAATTTTTCTCATAAGAAGTGCATGCACAGCTGTCTCTAAGTGCTGTGTATTTATCACTTGGGCCAATGCTCCCCTTGTCCTGTTCTTTAAAATTGGATACTGTGCATGCTGGACAGAGCAGCTGGAAATTGGCCAATTAAAGTGTCGTGTTCGCAAGATGTTGAGACGTGAATCATTAGCAGGGTTGCTGATCTTTGAACCTTACCCCCTCTAAAAGCTGATTAGAAGGCTATTTTTGTTCTGCATTGCCTTCATGTAGGCATATATTTCATGTTTCCTGTGTTGTGACAATTTGGAGTGTCTGGCTAATGAATCTGTCAGCATATTAGAGGAGAGTTGAAAAGAGAAGGTTATGTCAAGTGTTTGTAGCCAGATAAAGAACATCAAGATGTTCTTTGAGTCAGACTAAGACACAGTGGCTACTGTGAACAGTTTTCTTGAGAAATTTGCACACTTCCTTCTACACACAAAGACAACCTACTGCAGTTTCCACCGCTGCTGGAATCTAGCACTATATTTTGTGCTGAAATCCTTTATGCAACCCATAGGACATTCCTCTAAATGAAAAGTAGACCTTCTATGAAGAAACGGTCTTGTTTTCCCTCAAGACAGGTGTGGGCAAAGGCAGGCCAATTCTGTTGGTAGTCTTATTGCATGTACAGCCTTGAATTTGAGCAATTTGTGAGCAATATAACTCATTTACCTGCCTCAAAAAGACCAATTGTGTACTTGGGCCACAGATGGGTTTCTGCAAGTGTTGCCTGAGTAATGATGTAGTTTGTTTCTGGGGCTAAGTTTAGAGAGTTATTTTCTTTGCAGGGAATGTGCTATCTTAAACATTATTGCAGATATTAATATGTGTTCCAGGAATCCAAGTCACTTTAGGACATCAACCAAAACAGTGAGTAGACAAAATTCTGTTTCAGACAATCCATAAGCAAGTTTGTTTTGATTAGTGATGGTCAGAAATTGATTCAAGATGAATCATAAAACCTCGAGGCCCTCATTTCCTCTTCAAGGTCAAAAAGCAATATGTTCAGGGAGGAACAGGTGAAAAATTTATATTCTCAGGCAGAATTCTCTTGAGCAGTTGTTCACTGTCTCCCATTGATCTCTAGACAGAAGTGAAAAGGGACCGAGTAAACTGGTGGTGAAACTGCTAAGTGGTTAGGCGAAAACGTCTGCACTTTGATTAACAAGACCCATCACAGTCTGGTGTCTCCATTTACGTATCTTGAGTGTTCTGCCCCCTCACACATTTATTCACTCTTTGCTTTGCTGACTGCTTTTCAAGTCCTCAAATACACTTTCAACTTGCTGCACAAAGCAAGTTCGGTACAGGCATCACTTCTTTGCACAGTGTTTCCACCTTCCAATCAGAACTTGTTTCTCCACTGCACCATCGTAAATATCAAAAGTTTTCTTAAATAGTTCACTAAAATGTACAATTGTGTAGCATGGGGAGGTCACTCCTAAGAAGTATAGAGACATACCTAATGGTTGTCAAAGCCCAGAGAAAGGAGGGCTGAGTAAGACAGGAGTGTGGTCTCCAGTGTTACATTAATCTGCTTTAAAGTCTACTCCCTAAATGGGGCTTACTGTCTCAGAAAATAATCATGACAGGCAATAAGATGCTTTAAGCATGACATTACTAGGTTCTCAGAAATCCCAACTTCCTTGAAATGACTTATGTAGAAGGACATGGGGTACCAGTGTCATAGATAAGCATCAGAGAAACCTTGCCTTTTATAATACTGGCTTTTATTTTCAAGATAATGACTGTGCATACCTGTTTTCCACCCAGAAGTTTGGGAGTAGATGTTTAATAACCTACTGATCTTTTGCTATTCTATAAACCAGTCTTTACCTGAATCACCTAGACTCCTGAGCATTGCTTCTCAATTAATAGAATCCATTCCTATGAAAGAGTCCAAATATTTTGCAAAAGAGATTGACTATTATGTTTACTCCAAACCCTTCCTCCCTTGACTCTTGTCCTAAGCATTGTTTCTCAGTCAATAGAACCCATCTAGTGAAAGACATGACAGGTATTTTGCAAATGACATGCTTTGTAAAGGAGTTTTGATGCCTTAAGCTTTGTTGTGATAATTATCATGAGGAAACTTTTTCCCCAAAGTTGTACTGTGCTTAAATATGTAAAAAGCAAACCACTCAGTGTCGAACTGCAGAAAGCTGAACCAGCCTGGCTAAGAAAGTCATGCTGAGCTGTTTCTTTCTTGCCTCTCGCAGTTCATTTTCCTGCTGGTTCTAACATTTGCAGGGACCCTTCCAGGTTAACCAGCAAATTCCTGCAGAAAGCTATTTCTTGAAAGAAGATAATGAGATTTCTTCACATTTGTTTACCATAAGCCTTACTGGTGAAAATGTCACATCACATGACCTTTGCATAGAACAAGTTGATAGCATATATCCAGGATCTTGGGCTGGAGAGATGTCTCAGTGGATAGACACTTGCTGTGAAAACCTGAAGAACTGAGCTTGACTTCCCAATATCCATATAAAATTCATCATGTTTCTATTATCTTAGTTCTTTGGAGAGCAGGGACATGATGATTGATTGGGCTTGGTGGGCAATCGCCTAGCTCCAGGTTCAGTGACAGACGCTGTCCCAAATGAATAAAGCCTTGAGTGATAGAGTAAGATATCCAACATCATTGTTTGTCCCCTGTGTGCATATGGGCTCATGCACCTGTATATACATGTATACATACACCAGACGCACATGTACTATCTCCACACACATAAACCCAACAGTAGTTCAAGTTATTGGCCCCATCAATCACACTTCCTAGGATGCATACTTAAGTTACTCAAAGGCATAGCAAATAGTTTGTATTTGGTGATAATTGTAACCTGTTGTATTTATTACATAAAACAATGCCAATGTCTCATAGTAAAGGAAATGGTTTACAATATGAGGTGGACTCACAAAATGAAACATTACAAACTGTTGCATGCTTTTGAAAAAAAACATGTTAATGGAGAAGGAAAGCAACATTGGCGATGCTGAAAAAAAGATATATATATATATATATACTGCTCCTAATTTTATTATAAAAATGAAAGGCCAAAAAATAATAATAAGATTGTATAGTAATTTTTTACAGACTTGCTATGTTTTGGGGAATTGTGCCAAGGGATTGACATGCACTATCATGAAACCATTTTTTATTAATTTTAATAAAAAGTTCACACAAGGTAGTGAATTTTCACAGCAGCATTGTAGAGAATTTGATCTTACCCATCCTCCTCTCCTTGCTCTTCTTCCCTGGTCTCTGCCCTCTTGCTGGTACTCTCCCTATCTGTTCTGTGCCATAAGAACCCTGAGATATTTGTCTTCATATCAAATGAATTCCATTACCCTCTCTTTTCCCCTCTTCCATATTCCTGATGATATCTTCTTACCTTGTTGTGATTCCCTTTGTAGTTTTGTGACTTATACCTCTTAAAACACACACACACACACACACACACACACACTCAGCAACTTCTAACGTTTGCTTGCAAGAGATTACATGTATTTGTCTTTCTGAGTTTCTGAGTCAGCCTCATTTCATTTATCAAAATGGCCTCCAATTTCATCTCCTTTCCTGAAAATGTCATGATTTCAGTTTTCTTTACATTTAAATATAATATCATTATGTATATGCATCATATTTTCTCTATCTATTGATGAACATCAAGGCAAGTTTCATTTCTTAACAACTGTGAACAGTACAGCCATAAGCATGGATGTGCAAGTATATTCATGGGAGAATTTAATGCATCTTGGGTATGCACCAAAGGATGAGCCTTCCCCCTGACTTTCTCATAGATTAATAAGTGTTTTAAATGGAGATGGAACTCAGAGTCTCTGTTTTCTTATCTAAGTATGTGTCCTCCTTTCCCTCTTGTTTATTTTTAGTCCATACAGCAGAGACAGAATCTTCCAATACAGTCTCATTTATCTGATCAGTGCCTTAAATAATTTAGCAATACAGACTCAATTTCTTGACTAAATCAAAATCCATGCTGGTAGACAAGACTATTTCACAGTTTGTTAAGAGAATATTGAGAATAGTGCTTCTAATGCATCTAGTGAGGAGGTTTTTGATGTTTATTTCTATTATATTTTTAAAAAGTGCTTATATATGTGTATATACATACACACCTGCACATAAATGAGTTCATGTATGTATAGAAGATGAAGGACACCATTAGATGTCATCACCAGGAATACCATACATCACCTTTGAGACATAGTTTCTTATTGGCTGGGAGTGTAGCAATTATACTAGACTCTCTGGTCAGATAACCAGGAGAGCCTCCTGTCTCTGTTTCCCAGGACTAGGATTACAAGTTATATACTACTCTGACCAGCTTTTTATGTGGGTGTTGGGGAACAAACTCAGGTTTTTGTGCTTGCAAGCAAACATTTTTCCAACCAAGCCATTCCCAGCTGCTTTGTTATTCTTTATGTTCAAAACTTTTTAGCAGACATTGTCACAGTAATGGGCATGGGCCATGTCTAAGGACAATGATGAAGCAGTATCTAGTAAGTCATTATTTAACTAAAATGTAAGTACGTCATTTTCCTCTTCCTCTCTCTCCTTCTTTCCCTCCAAATTGCTTTTATTTTTAAGGAAAGAAAATTCTGAGCATAACACCTGTATGGGACAAGAGGTAGAACTGAGTTGATTCTCAGGCCATGGGACATCTGAAACCTACAAAGAATAAAAACTGTATATGAATCACTAAGCCAAAGCTGAGATATCACTTAATAAGAAAGACAAAAACAAAGCAAAATAAAAACAATAACAAAAAATAACTTTGGAAATACTCAGGCAAGTCCCATGAATGATAAGGCCAAAGTTTCAGGTAACTTTCTGAAATAGATCTCACTGGAGAGGATGAGCAAGACAGCAGAAGCTTAGACTAGGGAAGCTCCAATCTAGTGCAGAAGAGAGGTCTCTCTCTTTCTCTCTTTATGAAAGTAAGCCACCCATTAAGCTTAGCTTCTGACAATATTTGCATTTTTAGATATTCAAAAATAAAAAATCATAAGTTAACTTTCCTGCTTTAATTTTTTAATCCTTCAAGAAATATTTACTGAACATTTCTAGATATGATACAAATACCCAAAGATTTTACCTTCTAAATAACTTTTGGATATCTTTTCTAGTCAAGGCCACCATCTGTTGGACATTGCATTAATTTCTTATCAATTTGGCTACACCTATATGCACTATCTCTTCACTCAACAACTTTTTAAAAATGTTTTTATTGAGCTATATATTTTTCTTCTCTTCCCCTCCCTTCTTCCCCTTTTCCCCTTTTCCCCTCTCCCAGGATCCCCATGCTCCCAATTTACTTAGGAGATCTTGTCTTTTTCTACTTCCCGTGTAGATTAGATCCATGTATGTCTCTCTTATTGTCCTTATTGTTGTCTAGGTTCTCTAGGATTGTGACTTTTAGGCTGCTTTTTTTTGCTTTATGTCTAAAAGCCACTTATGAGTGACTACATATGATATTTGTCTTTCTGGGTCTGGGTTACCTCACTCAATATGATGTTTTTAGATCCAACCATTTGTCCACAAATTTCAATATTTTTCTGCTGTGCAGTACTCCATTGTGTAAATGTACAACATTTTCTTTACCCATTCTTTGGTAGCGGGGCATTTAGGTTGTTTCCAAGTTCTGTCTATTACGGATAATGCTGCTATGAAGATAGCTGAGCAAATGTCCTTGTGTTATGATTGAGCATCATTTGAATATATACCCAAATGGTATTGCTGGGCCTTGAGGAAGGTTGTTTCATAATTTTCTGAGAGATCACCATACTGATATCCAAAGTGTCTGCACTAGTATGTACTCCCCCCAGCAGTGGAGGAGTGTTCCCTTGTCCTCATTCTCTTCACCATAAACTGTCATCTTTTGATTTTGGCCATTCTTACAGGTGTAAAATGGAATCTCAGAGTTGTTTTGATTTGCAATTCTTTGTTGACTAAGTGTGTTAAGCATTTCCTTAAGTGTCTTTCAGCCACTTTCAGGGATGTTATATTTTGTTGAAGTCTTTTTCAACATTTAATGAGATAATCATGTGGATTTTTTTTAGTTTGTTTATATGGTGGATTACATTGACAGATTTTCATATGTTGAACTATCCCTGCATCTCTGAGATAAAGCTGACTTGATCATGGTGGATGATTTTTTCTCTGATGTGTTCTTGGATTTGGTTTACCAGCATTTTATTGTGTATTTTTGAATCAATTCTCTTTCTTAGTAATGCCTTTGTGTGGTTTGAGTATCACAGTAATTACTCTGAGGCAATGTTTGCCATTGAAGTTGAGGTATGTTTCTTGTATGCAGCAGAATAGATTCTGTTTTCGTTCCAATCTCTTAGCCTGTGTCTTTTTATAGGTGAGTTGAGTTCATTTATTTTAAGGGATATTAATGACCGGTGATTGTTAGTTCCTGTTATTTCAGTTTTTGTTGTTGGTAATGTTATTGTGTCCCAATTTTTTTTCTTTTTTTCTGATCATACTTACCCAGAGAAATCGCATTAAAACCCAAGTCCATTTATTTCATTATGGAATGTTCAGTGCTCTTAAGACAGTCAATGGTCTTCTGGGCTGTTAGGTTTCTTGTAACAGATGCCTGGCTCTGTCAGACACCTCTTCTGTGCATGGTTCTCATTGATATCTCTGCCCTATTTCAAGGGACTTTTCAGAGCACTTTAGACTGTCCCCTCTCTCATCCAAGTGATCTTGCTTTGGAGGATCAAGGATTTCTAGACACCTAATAGATATTATTTGAAAGACAAACATCTCCTATATATGCGGGATTGTATAAAGTGTTGATGAACACTGAGAGACTATACCTGTGCAACAAACTCATAGACTAGACTATAAGCTAAGGGCTTGTCATATTTGAGCATGACACTTCCTGTGACTCTGTGTGAAGCAGATGATAGAACTGTGAGGAAAACCATTTTGGGAGCACTGATGGCCAAGGAGAAAGTACTTCAGCTGAATTTGAAAGACAATTAAGGGCTAAAGAGGAAAAGTCTCATGAAGGGCTGTAGAGGTGGATGAAGGGCAGGACCACAGAAGTAATGACTCATGGAACCTGTGTAAATCAAGTTATGGACAGTCATGACACACCCCTTGTATATCATTGAAGGTCAACTGCCAAGTAACTTCTATTGGCAGAGACTGTAACCTGATTCTCACATCCATGCTGATCTATATAATAACTATTGAGAAGAAGGCAATGTCTTCCAAGAAAACTAAAGGTTCAAAGAATGATAAACCTCAGGGAGTTAGAACTCACTTTAGCCAATCACTGAATGTCAGGACATGTAATTTCAAACTGGAATTTTAATTTTCTTTTAAATTCTCTGTTGACACACAGGTTAACAAATCTAATATCATTCTCATAGTAAATCACTCCTTTAACCTTACAAATTAAAGGGGACAATTGGAAGCTAGACCCCTTTTCATTATTTAATCGTGGTCTGGGTCCTCAGCAGGGTCTACTAGCTCATTTCTTTACCTCCAAGACTCTTATTTCAGCTTTGAGAGAAACCATTCTTTCTTGGTACCAGAGAACTAAGTTAGAGAACTTAGAGAACATGATTCTTCCATTTGTACTCCTGTGCGGTAGTTAAAAGTACTGATGCAGGCTGGGGCTTAGAATATTACTTAGTGGTAGAATGCTTAGAATGCTAACATGTATGAGTCCTTAGATTCAAACCCCAACACACACACAGACACAGACACAGACACACACACAGACACAGACACACACACACAGACACAGACACACACACAGACACACACACACAGACACACACACACAGACACACACACACAGACACAGACACACACACAGACACACACACAGACACACACAGGAAGGTGAGACAAAAGAAAAAAGGGAGGGAACAAGGAAGGAAATGAGAGAGAGAGAGGAGAGAGTAAGGAAAGCACCCTAAAACTCAAACAATTTTTTAATAAAATTTAATTTTTAACTTTCATTTTACTTATTCTTTGTGTCTTTCACATCATGCATCCTGATCTTACCCATCCCCTTGCATCTACTTCTGCTTCTGAAACTTCCTCACCTACCAATAAAACAAAATAAAATTTAAGAGAAAAAATAAATAAAAAATAGAAGAAAGGAAAATATTGTCATGGAAGTTGCAGTGTGACAGTAAGTCACACAGTAAACCCCTTTATCCATACATCTTTAGATGCAGGAATTATTTGTAATGAGTCATTGATTTGGTTTGAGGCCTCTGGTCTCTGCTATACCTATCAACGCTGGGCCCACACTGGGACTTTTCTTGGATATCCCTTGTTGACCTGGCTTTTGGGGATCCTGAAGCCCTAGGTCTCCAAAGCCAATGCCCCTCCCCACCTTTTTCTGGAATTCATCATATCACAGATGGGGTTGATGTTAAGGTAAGCCAGCACATAAGCCTGGTTCTGGGCCTGAGTGGTTGCAGGGTTGTTCAGTCCACCACTTATCCCCTGTTTTCACTACCAGGGTGAGCTCTCCAGCATTGCCTTGGCTAGTTTACCACTTGCAAGGATGAGTCAGGGCCTAGGTCAGTTCTCCTGCTTTCACATCATCAGGGGTGGTTCTTTCACACCTATACCTTCAAGGTCATCTCTACTGATGAGTGGTGTAGGAGGTTTTTCTGCCTATGTGTTGCTTTCATTGGTTGAATAAAGAAACTGTTTTTGGCCTTTTGATAGGGCAAAACTTAGGTATGTGTGAAGGACAGAACTGAATTCTGGGTGGAAGAAGACAGAGTGAGAAAACTGCCATGGAGCTGCCAGAGTCAGACATGCTGAATCTTTCCCAGTAAGCCACTACCTCGTGGTGATAGACAGATTATTAGAAATGGGTTCAATCAAAATGTGAGTGTTAGCCAATAAGGGGCTAGAGATAATGGGCCAGGCAATGATTTTAATGAATACAGTTTCTGTGTGATTATTTTGGGGGTTAAGCTAGCCAGGCAGCCAAGACGAAAAGCAGGCCCTCCCTCCATCAACTGGTGCTGCTGCTGCTGAGGGACAGGAACAGTTCTCCCACTCTTATAACCTCATAGCCACATCTTCCACCTGATGCACGTGTTGATGGGCAGTGACAGCATCTCTCCCTGACCCATTTCATTACATGACAGATGTGTTATGGGGACAGCTATCCCAAGCTCACAACTTTGGGCTGGCTTACCCACACTTCCACCAACAGTTCAACTCTAATGTGCTGCCTTTATGAGGAACCGAGTCTTCTTTCCTAACTGTTGCTGCTGGTAAGGGGGCAGGTCAGCTCCATCACCTGTCACATGTGGCAGGATCAAAGTGGGGAGGACCTCTCTCTCTCGCCCTCACCATTACATAGTACATGAGGTGGTGTGGCCAACTATGCTACTCTCACATCCTCAGGCCTATCTCATCTGCACCTCTGCCAACAGAGTCAGTTCTACTGTTCTGCCTATGTGAGGAACAGGGCTCAGTTTCCTGAGTTCTGCAGCCAGTAATGGGGGCTCAGCTCTTCTGTGTTACAGGCAGTAAGGGGTAAGTAGGAGTATCACTCCCCAACCTACAGTGCCGCATGACATACGTTAGCGGGACAGTTTCCCCACACTCACAACTTTGGGACTGGATCATCCCTCTGCCAACAGGGTTGGCTCTATTGTACTGCCCAAGAGAGGCACAGGGTCTGCTCTCCTCAGTACCAAAACCAAGTTTTAAGCCTATCTCTACTGCTTATGAGGTGAGAAAGTACACAAAGTACTTAAATTTTCTGTTTCAGTTTTCATTGTCTTTATAGTAGAAAAAAAACAACACCATTCAGGAATCTTAAAAGGATTAAATAAAGTACTATAAAGATTTTAGAACACATTACACACTACATTTTTATTTCTAAAAATTTATATAATAGAATATGTAGGCTTACATCTCTGTGTCTTCTTGTCGATACAAGAGATCAAATTCAAGGCTTTGTACTAGAGAAGCTCTACAATTGAACTACATCTTTAACCTCCTGTGTCAAATGTTAAAGGTATGACCATAACCATTTAAATACAAGCAGTGTCATTTATGTTTGGAATATTTGAATGGATTTTAGGTCAGACATTCATGTAAAGGTAGGTACTCATTAAGTTCACAAACTTGAATGCAAATCTTTCAAGGTTATTGGTGAAAGGTATGGAGTTGAGCCCGAGATAAGGACTGAAGGAATAGGTACAGGAGAGAATAGGAGCACTAAGCACCATTGGGAATTCTAGATGGTTAGAGCATGGTGCTTAAGTGATGGGATAATATAACTCTACTGTAAATGACAACCTTGGACCACCTGCATAGTGCTAAATGCTAAATTAGAGTTAAATGCAATGTCCTACAGAGAGTATTTCCTAACATCAAAGTTTGTAAAGTTTGTAAAAGTTCATTGTTGTTCTCAAGCTTGGGTTCAGTTCCAAAGAGAATAATATTTTAGGCACTGTTATAGCAAAAGTGTATTCCAAAGAGTAGAGAGACAAAGACCAGGCTACAGGAAGCATAGGGCAGGCTAGAAGACTTCCCTGCAGAGTTGAATAAAGTCAAAATTCTTTACAATCTTTGTTTATGTTTATTTATTCTGGGCCCAGTAGTACAAGCATAATGCACACAATGAGATCTTGATTCATATGTCTTCTTACTATACACCCAGTTTAGTTTTTTCTTAATCTCCCCTCAAAACAAACATTTGGGATCTGACAAGGAGGGATGGAAAGACTGTATAAGAAAAAGCACTAAAAAGGTTCATTTGAATGCATGTCTAACCTGGAATTCCCAAAGAGTGCTCTCTGCAAATACAGACTAATGTGTACTTCCTCTATCATGCTGGGCAATGGTCACCATCCTACCTTCCTCCCTCAATCACTTAAGTTCATTCCATGTGAAACCATGGTTTTAAATCTGTCTTTCTTTACCAGATCATTTTCTCTTTTGCTGGGACAGCAAAATTTAAGTTTAAAGCTCCCTACAAACAGCATGAAAACCTTTTAAATTACATAACATGGATGAATCTTCACCTCTTCTTCTAAACACAATATATACACTGTCCTTGTGGTCCACTTAAAAACTTCTTACTGATGATAAAACTGCTGCGTGGTGCAGACATAGGCCACACCACATCACTGCATGTGCTTGCTCAGAGAGCAGTGTCACCAGTGAAGCTGGAGCAGAAAGCCCAAGTACCCCACTTTATTCTTTCTTATTTGAGTACTCTCAACATGTAAGGTGTAGAGAACAGGCAGAGATCTTGTCCTCATGGTATAGAGGGGAGAACTCATACACAGCATGTCAATAGTGAATGGGCCTACATCTCAGATTTTCATTTCATTTTTTAAGTTATTTTATTTTAAAGTCTATCAGTGGTGTATGTGTGTGTGTGTCTGTTTGTCTGTGTGTCTCTCTGTGTGTATGTGTGTGTCTGTTTGTGTGTCTTTGTGTGTGTATGTGTGTGTGTCTGTCTATATGTTACTCTGTGTGTGTATTGTGTGTGTGTTTAGTGCAAATGAATGTGGGTGCCAAAGAGGCCAAGGAGGGTGTCAGATACCCTAGCACTGGGAGCAACAGGTAGTTGTGAGACACTTGTATGAATACTGGCAACTGAACTCAGGTCTTTTGCAAGAGTAGCAAGCATTCTTCATCCCCAAGCTATCTCTTTTCTCCCAACTAGATTGGGAAGTGGAAACCTGTCTGGAGTTCTTTAGTATGGTGATAGGTTTAAAGTTACTGACACTCAATACTGCTGTTACAGTAGTCTCTTACCAAAAGCCTAGTGCTAGAAACCCAATCACCTGAGCAGAAAGACAGGCCTCCCCATCACTCTATGTGTGAACTGTGAAAGCTATTGCCCACAAATGACAGAAGAAAGCTACACAAGGATGGATCTGGCTGCCTAGGAGTTTGCTAAAAACTTTTTGTGATATGGTTGATCAGAATTACTGCTGAAACTAAAATGGGAGCCAGAATTTGTTTCCAGTTGAATGAACATGCAGTCTTTGTCTCTGATTACTTATGCATTGTATAGCTCTGTATTGAACTCTGGCCATTTGTCTATTTAATTCAGTGCATACAGTGAAAATATATTAATTCCATTCAGTTATTTATTCAACCTGAGTGTAGGTCCATAAGGCTAATGCCTGTCTATCAGAATCTCAGGGGTAAGAGTCACACCTCTTTGGAGTAATCCTTAGCATCTTTTATTTCTGGAGCCAGATTCAGGACAAGCTGTTATGTGGATTTGGTTTTTCCCCCTTGTTATTTAACTACCATAGAATTGGAGGAATATGAGCTCTCACTGGGCTTTGTGGATAGGTTTTTATGTTTATTCAGTATAACTTTTAGATGACTATGTTAAAAAAAGTCTGTAGAATCCAGATCTTTTATTCCTTCTGTACTCTGTAGACATCCTGTCTCTACTAGGTAAACTTGGGATCCCCATAAATATTTTGGACGAAGGATTTGATTAAAATAATGATCCTGGAAGTTTTAAGATTGGATATATTGAACTCAACTTGTTAAAGGGCTTTTGGATCTACTGAACTCAACTTGTTAAAGGGCTTTTAATATCTCCCTGTGGCAGACCGTAATCCAAAGATCAATATAGAGAGGATATAAAATTGTGGTTGACTCAGCTTCCAGGGAGGCACATTGTAGCGATTTATGTGAATGGTCCCCATAGGCTCATAGATTTGAATGACTAGTAATAAGGGAGCAGTACTACTTGAGAAAAATTAGGAAGTATGGCTTTGTTCAGGTAAGTATGGTCTTGTTGGAGGAAGTGTGTCACTGTGGATGGGCTTTGAGGTTTCAAAAAGCCAAGCCAGGCCCAACGGCTTTCTCTTCCTGCTGCCTGTGGATCCAGATGTAGAATTCTCAGTTACTTCTCCAGCACCATGTTTACCTGTGAGCTGCCATCCTCCCACCATGATGAGAATGGACTTGTGTTCTGAAAATGAAAGCAGCCTCAATTAAGCCCTTTCTTTTACAAGAGTTACCTTGTGTTTCTTCACAGTAATAGAACACTGACTAAGACACAGATACAGTAGAATGACAGTGAATGTATTAAAAAAAACTTCACTGAAATGCTCAGTATAGCCCTGTAACTAGCCAGGGTTGTTTCAGTCTTCTGGCACAGTTCTGGAAATAGCTTTAACTAAAATAGTCATTCCAGATTTATTTATCTGACTTCACCTGTATGATCACATGATTTGGAAAAATCTGAAAAAAAAAAAGATCTGTTTTGCTTTTGGGTAGGTGGGGGTGGTACATATCCTAGTTATATTCTTTGAGTTATAATATTTTCACAATCATATCTCTTATAGCCTTTCATAGGTATATGAATTAACTTTCATCCTTTTTAGTACAAGGTCATTGAGGCTTAGAGAGGGTGAATAGGTTGATTAAATTTTTCAAGCCATAGTAGAGAGTGAATATAAATTTAAACCTGAGTCATTTTCTGTATTAGTCAGGGCTCTCTAAAGGAACATAGCTAATAGACAGAAAATATTATTAATTAGAATGGGATTTATTAGATAGGTTTACAGAATATAATCTTGGTAGTCCAACAGTTGCTTTTTCACACTAGAGAGGATGAAAATTCAGTAGTTAGCAAGTCTGTGATGCCAGAGATCTCAGAAGTCTCCATCTGGCCTTGAAGGCCTGGAGGGTCCCCAAAGGACCGATGTTCTTGTCTCCATTGGATTCTGAGGAAGGGCGATTCTAATGTCAAAGAAGAAATGCAGCAGCAATATATTCCTGCATGAGTGAAGGTAAACAGGCAAAATAAAATGTTTCCTTTTTACATGCTGGCTTTATCCATGCTGCCACCAGAAAGTGCCACCCATATTTAGCATGGGTCTTTCTGATTCAAATAATCTGATTAAGAGAATCCATCATAGACCTGTGCAGATAGATGTTTTTCCTTTAGTTGAATACAAGTTCTGTCAAGCTGACACCAAAGATTTGCCATCACATTCCTGATCCTTAATTTAATTTCCATGTTGTACTCTAGGCATAAGATTATTCATTATCACCACACATGTTTTTCTCATAATAGGGCTTTTGGAGGAGTTTCTTTTAATAATATATTATAAAATAGAAAATACAAGGATACATTGATGCAGCAATGGTAGGTATAGCTTTATGAAACTTGTGTTATAAGTTTGTATGGGTACACTGAATAGCATTACAAAGTGGATTTATTACTATGCTATGAGAAATCTAGAGGAAAAGGTGTTGTGTGTGTAGAAGCAGTTAAGACAATCTGCTTAGCTGCTATTAGGAAGGGCAAATATCAGTGTTGTTTATATGCATGCATTTCTGTATATATACACAGTGATAGATTATTGAAAATGAATAACACATAGTGAATAACACTAGGGTCTTAATCCTTTTTTGATGCTCCTTACTGTCTGTGATTAATTTTTTCTAGAAATATGTGTGACAACCTCTGTTAAGTGTTGTGAGGACAAGGACATTGCTTGCTTGGACTCCTCAGTGACTAAGCAGGGAAGGGATTCCACAACTCTTTGAGTAGATAAAAGGAGTGAGGTTGGCCAGTTTTCCTCTTAGAGAAAAGTTATTCCAGGGAAGCACATCCTCAGTACAATGGAATTTACAGTCAACTATGTCACATTTTATGTCTGTTTCTTTCTCTGAAACATAAATCATTATTTGGGGCAGAGAAATGGCTCAGTGATTAGGTTCACTTGCTGCTTCATTTTCCTGCACTCAGATGGCAGCTCACAAATATCTGTATCTCTGGTTCTTGGGGATCCAAAGCTCTCTTTTGGCTTTTGTGGGCACTGCACTGCACACATGTGGTGCACATGCATGCCTGAAGGGCAACACTCACACACACTAACAAATCTTTAAAAAGCATCAATCATTTCTCTATCTGGAAAATAGATTGAATAAGCCTCCAATATTCCCTTAGGAAGCACATGAATGGAATGGCTATAGTGGTTACTTCTCTGTACTCATTTAGCTGGAGACCTCTTCCAGGGAAAAAGAAGCAAGTACACACACATACTTCCATGTCCTAAGAGATCATACTTCATAAGTCAAAAAGCCTTCCATAAAACTCCGATTTATTCTTTAATTTTTTTTGGAAGTAGAGTCTTATTATCTAGCTCAGAGTGGCCTAGAACTCACTGTGAACTAAGAGTGTCTTTAGTCTCACTATTTTTTTTCTTAGCTTCCTGTGTGTTTGCATAACAGGTGAGGGCTCCACAACTGGGCTCCTATTTCTTTTTGAACAGAGTAATATAAATATGTCTTAAAAAGTTCTGAGTGTTTTCCTAAAGATTACCTTATATAGTCTTTTTTCTTAATATATTTTATTTAAACTGTGTCAAAGTGAATTATTTAACAAAAGTTTGTAAATATTGAATTTAAACTTTAATTGTTCAGAGCTAAAAAGGGTTTCTTCCTTAAAATAAACAAGAAAAGGAAGTGAGGCATCTTTCAAGAGTTGTAATAATGGGTTGTACCAACAAATAGCACTTGGAATTTGAGAACTTAATTGAGAAATTTTCTTTTATTTGCTGTTACCAAATTGCTTTCTTTTTCAGAAGCCAAAATATTCTCTAAACACATATCTCTTAGCTGCCTGAAATATAACAAACATTGTGCTAGATACTAACTGTGGTGGTTTGAATAAGAATCGTCCCCATAGGCCCATAGATTTAAATTCTTGGTCACCAGGGAGTGGCACTATTGAAAGGATTAGGAAGTGCAACCTTGTGATAGTAGACTAAACCTCCTAAACTCTAAGCAAGCCTCAATTAAAGACTTTTTTTGTGTAAGAGTTGCCTTGGTCTTAGTGTCCCTCAAAGCAAGAGAACATTGATTAAGACATTAATATCGTGACAACAACAAGGTACAACTCTGCTCACACAGTAGTGGAAATCGGAGAGGTCACAGTGAGGACAATGAGCACAACAGGACAACCCTCAGAAGGGTGAAGGCTAAGGAATGCTTCGCAGAGACAGTAGGAATTAGAAATGAAGCATCGGAAAAGAGGGAGAATTCACTGGAATGATCAAAAAATAATCTAAGGCACAAGATAGAAGAGGATATATCTTTTTTTTTTAATCTAAGTAGTGCTGTATGGCCAGTTCTGTGTCCAGTTTTGCTCCAGGGACTTGACCTGATCGAAGTGAAAGGGAATGAAGAAAATATAAACTCTCATATACATAGAATAGCTGGGGTCTGGTGGTTTGTGCTCTCCCATGGAGAAATCATAGAAATCATAGCCACCCACCTCTAAGCACAGAATGCTTATCATAGAGTTGAACAGAGAGGCAGGGTTATTACATAAAGCTGAACAGGGAGGGGGTTATCACATACAGATATATAGGAAGAGAAGGTTTACGGTGTACAGCGGGATAGGGAGACAGGTTTAGCTACTCTCAGGAGGAGCAGTCTCTGTAGGGGAGTAGTTTTCAGTCCATACATATCCTAGGACAGAAAGGAAATGTTTTGCACATACTATCTGCATCCACACATGGATCAGAAGGGAAATCTTTTCCATTCCTCTGAGTCTCATTCTGGTGAGAAGGCATAGCTATTTCTCCATTTGTCTGAGTTAAGAGTCCTTGACATGGCTGGCTGATGTCACAAACACATTTACTTGGAACTTCACATACTTATGGCTTCCTATGTTCCTCACAGACCACTATGATAGCTAGCTTTGTCAATTTGACATAGCCTAGAATCACCTGGGAAGAGTGCCAGTGAGGGATTGTTGGGATTGGGTTTGCTTGTAGAACTATCAGTGGCAGGATTGTCTTGAGTTAATTGATTTGCTCACCTGGGGCAGCACCATTCCATATGCAAAGGGTTCTGAACTGAATAAAATGGAGAAATAGAACTGAGCAGGAGAATGAACAGGAAAGCATGCATGCATTACTCTCTTACTTTTATTGACTGTGGATTTGATGCAACTCCCTGTTTGAAATTCCTACCTTGAATTCCCTACAAAGGTGAACTGTAACCTAGAATTGTCAGATTTTTTTTTGTCAGAGTAGTTGTTAAAGTGGCAGATATGAAATGAGAGCAACCATATTTGAAGAATATGAGTGACAATATTGAAAGACGGGGCTATGAGAGAAAATGCAGGATACTGTGTCCCTTAACCCATATTCTAGAGTTTGTTCTAAATCCTGAGAGGAATGGTATGCTCTGAAGGATTTTTACTGGCAAAGGGAGCTAGCTGTCTTAGGAGAACTTGGGGGGCTTACTTGCAGCACTGGAGTCACCTTTACTCTTTCCCTTCTGAGGGAGGCAGAGAGCAAAGCGTCATCTTCCCTAAACTTGAGATAAAACAAGCACACTGTAGAATCTGTCACAAACCCCTACACACCCAGAGGAAATTATTTTCTCATTTTTATATGAAGAATCAATCATCAAAGCATTCTAGAGTCTCAAAGGACTGTGTGGTGACATTAAGTCCAGTGGCTTTGACTTACAAAACAGAGATTTATTAATAGATTTTTTTCTTCCTTTTTGCTTAATATGAAATCAATCTATGTGGAAAGATCTTTCTGCATGTTCTGGCTTAGTGTTTCTGATTCTTTCTGCCTGAGAACTCTGTATCAGTGACCCCCAAAAGAAATTAAACTCAATGTTAGGTATAGACTTTTCTTAACTTCTGCCATCTCTGATCTGGCTTCCTATTAGTCCAGTCAGCTTCCTCTCATCTTTGCAATATTAAGTCTTTAACGTTTCTCATTCTCCTTTGCATTCTAGCTTTTGCCAATCATTCTTTAAGGGTTCTAAGACCTTTAAAAGAGTTTTCAAACTCATCTGAAGTTTGTTTAAAAAAATCATCAGAAGGCAAGGCTTTCTCTTGGTAGCAAGCCACACGTCCTTTTCTGTCATTCCACACACGTGCCTGTGCTTCTGTTTGAAACCTCAGGCATAGGCAGACCAGTGTGTAGGTCAGTACATGTAACTGGGATGATAAAACAAAGGAACAACTATCAACACTTGTTAAAACAAAACAATCCATGAATGTTCTGTGGAGCAGAGGTTCAAGTATAACATTCTGGATGACACCATCACAAACATAACTACAGCATATTAATTTCAAAATGGAAATAAAAACTATGTTAAATGAATTAATGGCTCAACATTTCTGAATTAGATGACTTATTAGATCATTGCTACATGCCCACCCTCCCCCACACCTCTCTTTGTCCAAGCATTACAGCTTATTTTTTTTGAATTTTTGACTTTTTGGTTTATAGAAACTGCAATTCCCTCAGGAAGCTCTGTTGTCATCACCTCTGGTCTTTGCCTTAAGTTTGAACTTTATTACAGATCTTCATGACCTAACTTCTTTCCTGGTCAAGAGAACGCTAGACTATTTCTCACATGGTAGTGTTAATGCAAGGAGTCCATGTTATGTGAAAATTCTCCTTCATAAAAACATTGATGTATCCTGGACTCCAATTTTATCATCTGTTACACAACAGAGACTCTGATAATGGGAATAACTAGTGCTAGATTGTTATGATGTTCTGTTGCTAACCAACGGAAAATGGGAAGAAGTATGGGCATGGTGTGTCTAATATTTGAGAATGTAGAATCCAACTGATGTACATCATTTCCTTTCCTGTTTCATTGTTGAGATTGTAGTGCTGTCTCCACTTTCACTATAATAAAGACTGAGAATGTAATGAACTGGGTAGCAGTGGGCCCATGTGACTCTTGTTTTACTTGCCTTTAAAAAATAATTGTTTTGAGATTATAATTACATCATTTCTTATTCCCCTTTCCTCCCTACAAATCCTCCCGTGTCCCTTCCCTGCTGCATTTCAAATTAATGGCCCATTTCTTAATTATTTACTATATATATAATAATTTCTAAGCACATAATTACAACCTGCTTATTTCATCTATTACTTGTATGTATGTTTTCAGGGCTGACCATTTGGCATAGGATAACCAATTGGGGAGATTTTCCTTGGGAAAACTATTTCTCCTGACCTCAGCATTCTTCAGCTGCCTATAGTTCCTTGTCTAGGGTTGAGGACTCATGAACTTTCCCCCTTCCATGCTAGTAGGGCTACTGGTATCACCCTTGTTCAGATGATTGTTAGGCAGCCAGGTTAGTGAGTCTTCATAGGTGTAGCTTCTGTTATTTCTCAGAGACATAATCTTACATCAAACATTTTTCCCTTGGCTCTTTCAATATTTCCACCTCCAAATAACACTTACTTTTAAATATGAAAGGATGGGAATTTGTAGCTCACTAGTTGTCCACATAACACTTACTTGACTCTTGGTTGCTCAGTCATGTGACACTGTATTTTCTTCTTCACAGCATCTAGCATTGTTAGAAATCTTAATGTGTTGGAATTTATTTTACTAGTTTATTCAATATTTTATTAGTATGCAAAATTTATTATAGCAGAACCATGTTCTATTCATATTATGTCAGCATCTTTAATGTTATGAATATAAAATATACCCATAGGATTGTTCAGTCCTGAGACTGGATGAAGTACTTGCTCATCAGAAGGGCTATCTGCTTTTCCATCAGTTAAGAGGCTTGAAAACCAGGGAAAGTGGGGAGCAGTTTGAGGTTGCATGCTGCACATAGTTGAGGTCCTACCCCCTTCATTGTGACAGACCCCCTTCTATGCTATGCCTGATTACTTTTCAGTGCCTTAGCAGGGAACAAAGAGAGAGTCAGATGAAGTCTTTCTGTCCATGATGTCTAAATCAGAAAGGATACTCAGAGCCCAATGGATAGCAGAAAACCTGCTGTTCTGCTTTTGAAAGATGAAGGCAAGATTTCAATTTCTAATGCGCTTTAGTCTGCTTTCTGGGGAACTCTTGTCTTTTTATTTTAGCTGTTAGATTCACTGGTGAACTCAGTGCCTGTGTTACATGAAAATAATTTGAAGATATGAGTGCCATTCCTGAGGGAAGGAGGGATCTCCTTATTAGGAACACTTCTCTCTGTCTTCCACGTTTGTCTCTTCAGTCTTACAAGAACCCAATCCAAGACCATCAATTCTTTCTCTCTCTCTGTGCTCTCTCTCTGTGTATATGTGTATGCCTGTGCTACACCCACATATATACATAGATACATACATGTGAAAGAAGGGCGGGGCTAGGAATACAAGCGTGGAAGACAGAAGAGAAGGTTGAGTTCTAGTCCTTGACGTGTTTGAGGCAGGGTCTCTTGGTATTCACTGTTGCTGTATTTCAGCTTAGTTGGTCCCTGAGCATCAGGCAATCATTATTTCTGCTTCCCATTTCCTGGTGAGGTACTGGGATTGTGTATGTGTGTGTGTCAGCAAATTTGGCTATTTGTGTGCGCTTTGGGGAATCTAATAGTAGATATTCTGGCTTGCATGGCAAGTGCTTTATCCCCATATCATCTCCTCAGCCTCCTGTTCAGGCTCAGGTTGATATCTGGCTTGTCTCAGTTTCACCTGTTCATTACATCTTGTACTCATTCTCCTAATGTGTTTGTGTTCCTGGTTTCAAAATTGAGCTGCAAAAGCAGAGATTAGTCTAGATTATAAACCCCATGTAAGAAAGAGCAGAGCATGCACCATCCAATCCATTTTTATACCTGCTAAGTAACAGACTGAGAAAAGGTAAACACACAATAATGAAAAGTTGTGTTACACTTTGAGGAAAGGGCAGTGAAGAACACCAAGATATGCAGCAGCCTGGGAACTCAGCAATGACCTTGCTAAATACTTTTTAGTTAAGACAAAGTTCTTGAAAAATAGGTGCTGTGGTCATGTTGGAGCTAAGGATATAGATTCTCTAAGGTTCATAACTGCAGGTCCACACTGACCAACAGGCTGGAATATCCCCAGCCCATGAGATCAGTGGAGAACACTTGTGAATTGACCTTCGCCTGTCTACACGACTTCATCCTTCACTATGAGCTACATATTGTTTTCCTTTAGGCAAAATTCCAAACTTTATATATTTATCTTTTCCTTAAAAATTCCATGCCTCTCCAGGTGGCAGTGGCACACGCCTTTAATCCCAGCACCCGGAGGCAGAGGCAGGTGGATCTCTATGATTTCAAGGCCAGCCTGGTCTACAAGAGCTAGTTTCAGGACAGGCTCCAAAGCTACAGAGAAACCCTGTCTCGAAAAAGAAATTTCCATGCCTTGACTGTTAAATAGGTTATTAACACAATGCTACTTTCCCCCAGTTCATAACTTACTCCTCTCACCAATACATTGACTATGTAGAAACATTTTCAGATAAAAATAAGTTCAGGTACAAGACTGACTGCTCTCAGGCACTTGACAGACAGTTGCCATCTCCTCTTTCCTCCTCCTCTTCTTCTCCCTCCATTGTAACAAAATACTTATTGCATCAGAAATAAAAGTCTACAAATCTTTTAAGCATTGTAGACTAAAAGGTGTTACCACAACTTTTCACATATTTAAGTATTTAAAGTGATTTCTTACATTACCAATACTTATTTATTTCAAAGACTTTTTTCTGTATAAATTTTAGTTAAATAATTTTTAAAACTTCTTATAATTGTTTTGCTTTGTAGAACCTACAAGGATCTCTGCAAAGCTTCTGACCAAACCATGCAAATTTATATTTACTTTATATATTGTAAATAACATTACCCTCTTTCACATATGTTAAGGATCTTGTCTGTGAAATAAAGATATTTTTTCCTTTAGTAAAAGGGAAAATTGACGTGGGGTACTCAATTGTCAAGTATATTTGAAACATCCTTGTTGTGTAAACCAGTAATTATTTGAATAAGCAAGTAAATGAGTCAAATCATAACCCAGATGTGACACATGGTCTGTAGCAAGAAGTCCAGTATTTTGAATATGTGCCTACAAGTGAAATGGGTTGGTCTATTTGAATTTCCTAAAAGGACTTCATCTGGATTCCTTTGTGAGTAAACTGGTTTATGTTTCCACCCAAAGCAGCTAAAGATTTTTTCCTTTCAAAACAAGAAATATAAATTACTGATAAATATTTTTAAATCATTCAACATTGCTGGTCAAAGATAAATGCAAATAAAAACTACATGAGCATCCATTTCACCCCAGTCAGAAAGACCACCACAGGAAGACACATGA
Source organism: Bramus lutescens (assembly GCA_001685075.1). NCBI lineage: Eukaryota > Metazoa > Chordata > Mammalia > Rodentia > Cricetidae > Bramus > Bramus lutescens. Next base: position 85,424 of record LOEQ01004587.1, read on the forward strand.
CAAATACTGGTGAGGAAGAAGATATCTCTAGCTTTCTATGGCTTGTAGCAGAAAGTAATCATAATAAATTTATAGGAAAGTTGAGAAGATTTTATTGTCAAAGTGAAGAATAATAAATGAAGCTTATAGACCCCAGCAGAGAGTGGCTGCTTCAGTGCTTAAGCAAACATAGGTTCAGTTAAAACCTTCACCAACTATTTCTATAACTGTCTATGTCACCTATCTATCTATGAAAACACTGAATTGGGGAGCCAATATTTCACAAATATTTCTTGAATTGTCAGTGTAGTAAACAAGGAGAGAGAGAAACTTTCTGGGAGATAGTAAGAAAGAAGTGAAGGGTTTCTGAGATATCAATAGTGGCTTTCTGTCTTCCATACTTCATTGTCAATTATTCATGTCTATGCACTTGGGATAATTGTATGTCTTACTTTCTAAAATCAACCCCGCCCAAACACACTGAGAAGTTTTGCCCAAAACACTCAGCAATGACTTGATATGTATCTCCAAATCAGTCTTTTGAACAAAGGAAGAAACATATAGATGAGATTCACATTGCCCCTGATCTTTCCAAACCATCACATTTATGCATCATAGATGAATTTAGCTCATTATAGCCTAAGCTAGGCTTGAAGATGTGTATGTTTTATAGTCAAAGTTATCTTTGTTGAATTTTTCTGGTCTCACTGTACTGTGTCTGTAGGGACAGCTGGAGGTCTGCAAACACGTGTTTAGAAGAATAAAATGCCAATTTTATGTAAACATATCCTATATTCTCATTATTTTTGAAAGGTCAGAAATTGTACTAGTTTCTTGGCATTTCACATAGAAGCAATTCTTTTGGGTTAAAAAGTCATTCAAAGACTTTTTGTTGGCCTTATAGAATGACCATTTATATCCGCACTTTTATACTTCATTTTATTAAGAACAAAACTAACTATACTGGTTTTCTTTAACTCAGAAGTCAGAATTTCAATCTAATCATTTTCTTCCACTTTCTGTAATATTTGTATAACTAATTTCTTTTCTTCACTGAGCATATTCCATAGCTAATAAATTTGAAGATAGTCTAGGCTTGTATTTTCATGATTTTCAGGTGCACTTGTAAGATTTAGATTATTCTCTGTTAACTACTTAGTTTCACAGAGAAGGTGCTTCCAGTACAGATAAATAAGTGCTATTTATCAACAAAACTTCCAAAATGTTTTGCAAGTGTTACAAATTTCTTATGGATTTGTAAGACTGAGCAAGATGTGAAATCTTCTGCACATCTTCAAATACGTATGACTGTTTTCTGATTAATGATTTCACTTAATAAGTTTAAATCTTAGTTACTATTTTGGTCTGTAGAGTATTTGCAATGCCCTCAAAAATATCATTTTAATTGACCTTATTTGACTTGTAATTTCCCATGTTATATTTAAGGATCAGCAGTTTTACAGAGGCTGGTACCCCCAACAGTCATAAGGTGTCTGTACAGTCACAAGGTGTTTAGACTAAATTCAATTAATTAGGTGGTCTTATAGAAGTCTCAGAAACTTGAACAGTACTAAGTTCTGCGTTTCTACATGAGGTCACTTTTTTTTCAATTTTATTTGACCACAACTAACAGCTTTTTCGTGGAACATTTTTATGGAGTCACATTTTTTTTAAGATTTGCTTTTAAACTGGTTTATACCACAAGATTGAGCTGGACTCAGTAATGAGTGAGCTGATTTTTTTTCTAAATTAATAAAGACCACATGTTTCTAGTTCGCTTTTACCTCTTTACGATGTCCTTTCACATAGACACTCACAAATGCTCTGGGAGCAGACACACATAATCTTAAGCCTCACAAATTCCTGAGAGCAGTTTGTTACTGCCTTCATTTCTCAATGAAATCATCAAGAGGGAAGAAGTCAATCTTCTACATCTATAGACATTGTAAGTGACAAAAAAGCCTCTCTTACTGGGTTAGGACCATGGACAATAGCATATGCATATAGGGGTTTTGGTTGCATGAAGATGTAACTAAATAATCTCTAAAACAATTAAGTGTCTGGGGTGCCATGTAAAGATTATGAAGTAAATACAAATGTGTATGGTAGGACCCTTTTAAAAACATATCTTATGAGCCTTAGTGTTACGGGAGGAATTCTCTTACATCTTGCCATGGACCGGTCCTCATGGGACCCACGAACCGAGGGAGAACTAGGGCAAAAGACAGAAGAACCCAGGATTTGGCTAATGACAGACACGCTCACACACAAGAGAGATGTGAAATCTGCTGTCATTTGCCGAATCCTGAGTTCTCCTGTCTTTCACCCTAGTTCTCCCTCGGTTTGTGGGTCCCATGAGGACTGGTCCGAGGCAGGTGGCGCCCGAACATGAACTTGAAGGACAGGTAATCTTCCTCTCTTTTCTTTCTTTTCAGAACTCAGGATTGGATCTTACTGCAGTCCCGCTGGTAAAGGCTGACCAGTTAAGTGTAAGTAATCTCAGTAACCATGGGGCAACACATGATCAAAGAATGCATGGATGCCTCACCAGCAGTAGTCCAAGGAATGGCCTATGCTGCAGTCATGAAGGGTCAGAAGTTTAGCGTCTATGTAAAAAAACCTTTGGAGGAGGAAATAAAGACTCCTACAAGGCCATCACATGCTACAATTGTGACAGATCAGGGCACATGCAGAAGGACTGCAAGAAATCCAAGGGCTCTGATAAGAGAGTCCCAGGGCTTTGCCCCTGGTGCAAAAAAGGCAGGCACTGGAGAAGTGATTGCAAGTCTAAAATCCATAAGAATGGAACTCCTCTTGATAAGGATGATCAGGAGGATGACAAACAGGGGTCAAAAAACTAGAGGAGGGGCTGTCTCCTTGCCCCTCTTCAAAAGGAGAAACAACACCCCTGGTAGAGGGGGGATGGCCACTTTAGAGTCATCCCTAAATTCTTCAGCTCCAGAATTCACTATACATGAACTTCCAAGGGCAACACTAGGAAGCACGGATTTGGACTTGGCTAGTGCCAAGGACATAATCCTATCCCTCTGGGATGGGGTTTCACTGGTCCCTACATCAGTGAAGGGCCAATTGCTTCCACAAACAGTTGGACTAGTCATAGGGCGTAACTCCAACTATCAAAGGAACTTTGAAGTGTTGCCTGGGATTATTGATGCAGATACAGAAAATGATATAAAGATAATGGTGAGACCATTATAGGGGACAATTAAGATACATAAGGGACAGAGGATAGCACAGCTTCTTCTGTTGCCTTATATTAATCTCCCAAACTTTGTCCTCAAAACAGAGAGAGGTCAGGGACAATTTGGTTCCACTGATGTGGTGGCCTGGGTACAACATTTGGGAGAAAGGTCTTTCAAGGTAATTACTTTGAATGGAAGAAAATTCCAGGGTCTCCTGGACACAG
>LOEQ01004587.1:92824-116111 GCA_001685075.1 Bramus lutescens
AGGAGGTCCCATTTATTAATTTTTTCTCTCAGTGTCTGTGCTGCTGGGGTTATATTTACAAAGTGGACTCCTGTGCCAATGAGTTCAAGTGTACTTCCCACTTTCTCTTCTATAATGTTCAGTATGGCTGGCTTTATGTTGAGGTCTTTGATCCAATTGGACTTGAGTTTTGTGCATGGTGATAGACATGGGTTTATTTTCATTCTTCTACATTTTGATATCCAGTTATGCCAGCATCATTTGCTAAATATGCTTTCTTTTTTCTGTTTGATATTTTTTGCTTCTTTGTAAAAAATCAGGTGTTCAAAGAAGTGTGGATTAATATCCGGGTCTTCTATTTAGTTCCATTGGTCCTCCTGTCTGATCTTATGCCAATACCAGGCTATTTTTGTACTGTAGCTCTGTAGTAGAGTTTGAAGTCAGGGATTGTGATGCCTCAAGAAATTATTTTATTTGTACAGGATTGTTTTGGCTATCCTAGGTTTTTTGCTTTTCCATAAAAAATTGAGTACTGTTCTTTCAAGTTCTGTGAGGAATTTTGCTGGGATTTTGATGGGTATTGCACTGAATCTGTAGATTGCTTTTGGTAAGATTGTCATTTTTACTATGTTAATTCTGCCTACCCAAGAGCACAGGAGATCTTTCCAGTTTATGGTGTCTTCTTCAGTTTCTTTCTTTAAAGATTTAAAGTTCTTTTCATACAAGTCTTCCACTTGTTTGTTTAGAGTTACTCCAAGATATGTTATGCTATTTGTGGCTATTGTTTGTGAAGGATGTTGTTTCTCCGATTTCTTTCCAAGCCCTTTTATCATCTGTGTACAGGATTACTGATTTTCTTGAGTTAATCTTGTATTCTGATACATTACTGAGAGTGTTTATGAGTCATAGTAGTTTCTTTGTAGAATTTTTGGGATCGCTTATATAAACTATCATATCATCATCAAACAGGGAGTGTTTGACTTTTTTATTTTCTGATTTGCATCTCCTTGATCTCCTTTTGTTGTCTTATTGCTCTAGCTAGGACCTCAAGAACTATATTGAATATACATGGAGAGAGGGAACAACCTTCTTTTGTTCCTGATTTTAGTGGAATTGCTGTGAGTTTCTCTCCATTTAGCTTGACATTGGCTATTGGCTTGCTGTATATTGCCTTTATTATGTTTAGGTATGTTTCTTGCATCCCTACTCTCTCCAAGACCTTTACCACCAAGGGATGTTGTATTTTGTTGAAAGCTTTTTCAGCATCGAATGAGATGATCACATAGGTTTTTTATTTCTCAGTTTGTTTGTTTATATGGTGGATTATGTTGACAGATTTTCATATGTTGAACCATCCCTGCATCTGTGGGATGAAGCCAACTTGATCATGGTGGATGGTGGTTCTGATTTGTTCTTGGATTCAATTTGCCAGTATTTTATTTAGTATTTTTGCATCAATGTTCATGAGTGAGATTGGTCTGGAATTCTACTTCTTAGTAATGTCTTTATGTGGTTTGGGTATCAGGATTATTGTAGCCTCATAAAAAGTGTTTGTAAATGTTTCTTCTGTTTATATTGTGTGGAAATATTTGAGGAGTATTGATATTAATTATTCTTTGAAAGTCTTGTAGAATTCAGAGCTGAAACCATCTGGTCCTGGGATTTTTGGTTGAGAGACTTTTGATAACTGTTTCTATTCCTTCAGTCATTATAGGTCTGTCTAATATGCTTATCTGGTCTTGATTTAATTTTGGTAAGTGATCTTTATCCAGAAAATTGTCCATTTCCTTTACGTTTTCCAATTTTGTGGAGTACTGGTTTTTGAAATATGACCTGATAATTCTTTGTATTTCCTCCATGTCTGTTGTTATGTTCCCTTTCATTTCTGCTTTTGTTAATTTGGATATTCTCTCTCTGCCTTTTGGTTAGTTTTGATAAAGATTTGTCTATTTTTTGAATTTCTCAAAGAACCAACTCTTTGTCTCATTGATTCTTTGTATTGTTTTCTTTGTTTCTATTTTGTTGATTTCAGCTCTCAATTTGATTATTTCATGCTGTTTAGTTCTCTTAGGTGAGTTCGCTTCCTTTTGTTCTAAAGTTTTCAAATGTTCTGTTAATTCACTAGTGTAGGATGTTTCCAGCTTCTTTATGTAGGCATTTAGTGCTATGAACTTTCCTCTTAACATCACTTGCATTGTGTGCCATAAATTTGGGTATGTTGTATGATAATTTTCATTGAATTTTCAGAAGTCTTTATTTTCTCCCTTTATTTCTCCCTTTGATGATTCAAGTGTGCATTGTTTAATTTCCATGTTTTTGTGGGTTTTCTGGAATTAGTATTGCTGTTGACTTCTAGTTTTAAACCATGGAGACCTGATAAGGCACATTGGGTTATTCCATTTTTTTTATTTGTTAAGGTTTGTTTTTGTTACTGGTTATGTGGTCAGTTTTTGAGAAGGTTCCATGAGGTACTGAGAAGAAGGTATATTCTTTAATTTTGGATGGAATGTTCTATAGATGTCTGTTAAGTCTATTTGCATCATAATATCTGTTAGTTCCCTTATTTCTCTGTTCATTTGGGAATGTTGGGCAGTCTGGCCAATTTATGAGACTCACTAACGGATGTACAATGTGAGTTGTCTTCTTGTACTTAGAGAAAGACTATTTACTGTGTTTATTATTTGAGCCCCTCCCCTCCCTTTTCTTCCTTCCTTCTTGTCTCAAACCTACCCATCCCTCTCTCCTACCACACTCTCCTTTTCCATTTTAAAACAACATCTTTTGTAATCCAGGCTGATCACCGTATAATAGAGGATGACTTTGAACTCTTAATTCTGATTTGTATGAATCCCCAATAATTCCTAAAATCAAGTTGTGCAGCTAGGCAGTTGACTTCTTGCCACCTCTTTGATGAGCTGTGTGCTTTTGAGATAATTTCTAAACTACAGTGCTTGGCAGGATCATCAGACAGGACTGGTTGTGAACAAACACAGCGTTTTCAACCTCAGTGATTCCTAGTTGCCATGTCAAACAAATGTGCTATAAAGGAATCATGGAATTTTCCAACTTCATGTCCTGTAGATGGCAATGTTGCACTTGAAAAATAAACAAATACAAGCTTAAAGGTAAGGCAAGCTTGTTTCCCAGTGCAGTCTTGTTTAATATCCAGTGAGCAGGAGCTGTAATGCCTTTTTGAGGTACATTGTTCAGAAATACATGTCAGATTGGGTCTGTACAGAGTAAGGTCCATATCTGTAAGTGCCAACATTTACACTTAAATCTTCATGGTTCCAGAGGTTGTTTAACTGTGCCGTTTCCTTCCAGGGGCCTCATGGCTGCTTTAATGATGCTGTATTTTAGGTTTGCATTGAACTCCATTCACATTACAGAGATAGAATAGACATCACTAACTTTATGGTCCCTTTCTCCATGTATATATGCTTTCTTTCCTTTTCTATTCAATGAGCCATCATAACCAGAAACAGAAAATGCCCAGAAGTGAGCACACTGTGGCCTTCCCTATGGTGATGTCTTAAGAACATTCTTGCCATCTCTTTGCCAGTAAGTCAGGCACTGAGGTAGGATAGGTCTATTTCTGCAAAGAACTTTTTATTATTTTTAGTCAGTGGAAGTAATTTCAAAATATCCGTCAAATGAGAGTTTTAATTAAAACATAAAACCTCAATAAGACAGATTTGTTAAATCATTTCTTCTAAATTCAGACAAAAATTTAAATATATATGACGTTCTACTCTAAACTTTTAGTAGGGAACTGTAATCTGAGAATCTCAACTTTATTTATTTTTTTATTATTTATTTATTTATTTTATTTGGACCTAATTGGATTCTTTTTTTCTATCACAAGAGACTGGAGACACATGAAGAAACAGAAACATATTCATGTTCGGGTCCATTTTTTCTCTTCAACCATGAAATCTCTTGCAGAATGATTATTGCTCATAATCAAAATTTCATGGTAAATTTAATTCAGACAAAGCTGCGATTTATGCTTCCTGGTAAGTATTAGAGACAAAAAAAGGACTTGAATGTGGAAAGAACTCTAAAATGTATGTTTTAAGGGTTAATACAGCACCATATTGAACGAGGATGATTCTGGTCAGGGGCAGAATATGTGCTTGACTTTTTCCCCCTTATGACATGTCTTTAGTTACTAAATATTATGCTAAACTGATAGAAAAGACCAATGTAATTTTTCATTGTATTGTGAGCTTAAATTTTGGAATTTCTTCCTTTTTAAATATGCTGAGAGAATAGGAGCCTGGCACTGTACAGAGCATGGGTGGGTGGGGTCTGAGCATTCCTGAGATGATAGGTTAGTAGGTCACTTGGGGCCTTAGAACTAGAGAAAAAGCCATTTGATTGCCATGGAACTCAATTTTCCTCTGCAAAACATAAAACTATTGTACCCCCCGGTACTTATTCTTGCTTATACGTATTCAACAAAATAATAAACAGTCAACTTGCCTAGTCAATAACTTATTTCACCATATTTTCTTTAATTTTAGGAAAATAAAAAAATTAAAAAATAAATGTTTAATTAATTTTGGTTGAATGAAATTTGAAAAACTGAATTACTTACTGAAGAAATTTTTAATAACATTGATATAAGAATATTTTCTTCAAATTTTTACTTTAGGATTGAATACAAGGCATGTCATAATGGTCCAACTTAAATCATGTAAAAGGAAGAGCAAAAGAAAGTTGAGCATTTGAACCATTATCCTGGCATGTCTATCGGAAGCGTCAGCTCTAGTAGATGCCCAGGGCTATCCACACAAGATGCATAGCTATTAAATTTAAGACCAAGATTTCAGTCAAGTGTCTCTCTCTAACCTGAGAAGAAAGTGGGACTCAAGATAGGTCTTGACAAGAATGCCAATTCCAGACTAATTTGTCTTACATAATGAGTTTGTAGACCTTTATAAGGTACTAGGAAATGTTGCTGAAGTATTCTAAAGCTGAGTGGATATAATATGATTTTAGAAGATGCAAATCTTTGTAAATTAGAATTTTTGAAAATGTGAAGTGTATGGTTAAGTTAATGAACACAAATATATCTACTCATATAAAACGTGTAACCAGACTAAAAGGTCTTGATTAAAAATTAAGATGTGGGGTCTGAAAAAAATCACTCAGCAGTTAAGAGTTCTTGCTGCACTTGTAGAGGGCCAGTATTCAGTTGCCAGCATTCACATCAGGTGGCTCCCAACTACCTGTCAGTCCAGCTCCAAAGTATCTGACACGCTCTTCTGATGTCCGTTGGCATCTGCACATATATACTGGCAGGCACATAAATACCTATTACTTTTTAAATTAAGTTATAAAAAAATTAAGTTATGGTTATAAACTTATCCTTTCTTCCTAGGTCCAATGTACTTCGTGAATGGTTTCTGCTAAAGGATCATCACTAGTAACCATATTTTAAAAGAGAATTGATTGCTATAGTTACTACAAAATTAATCTAACTTTTACAGCTAGGAAGTAGTGTGCCTGCCTTTGGAATTAGGCTGCCTGGGAAGCACCTTAGCCCAGAGACTTACCTCTTTACAGGTTGGACACTCACTCTTTCTAGAAAACATCTTTTGTAGAACATTTGTCAAAATTTAGCTGAGAGGATTTTCTCAAGGTAACATGAATTTATATTTTCTAGTCTTGAATATGTTTCTCTGGTTATGTTTCTGATGTCTATGCTTCTCTATTTCCTTGTCTGGACATGCTGTATTTTTGAAGATGTGTCCCTGTCACTACTATGAATTACCTTCTGAAAGTACCACTTAGCTTAATATAATAGGCAAATACCCATTACTTTTGCATGTGTGTTGGCATTAAATTATTTTCCATAGAATTTATTTACTGAACATTTATGACTTTAAAGTTTTCATATTATCCTCCTTTTGATTAAAGTATGAAGAACAAGAAGGTATATAAGCTTGGCTCTATTTTTTTGTTCACTTTAGAATTCCCATTATTGAATTCTTTAAATATTAATTCTTAATTTTCATTAATGGTCTGAAGTGATATTATTTATGTCCTGTTATTAAATGAAGACCTGCTATTGAGGTTTTCACACATACATTTAGTCAAATCTCTTGTTCAAATTCCTCATGAGAAAATGTTGATAAGGGCTGAGAACTCTCCCAGTGTGTTTATAGTCTAATGGCAGTGGAGTGATATGGAAATCTTTGTGTTGTCTTTTAACTTGGGTTGTTAGAAGGTAGTGCTAGTGTAGGAAATCACTAATTCTATCTTCTCCCACTTAAGACTTTTTATAATTTTTCTTATCTTTCTTATTGCAGTTTATACATATTTTTAAAAATACATCACAAATTAGAAATTTTGTGTTTATTTATATATTTTCATTTCAAAATTCTTCAACTACTTCTGGATATTAAAATGGCAAAAAGATGAACAAGAAATGCAAGTACAAAGAAATATTGTAATGAGTAAGTTTCTTCTTCTAGTATGTGAGGAATCATTTTTTAAGTAAATTTAATTTTAATGTGTATTTGATAACTTTTTATTATTTTCCATTCTTGATTCATGAATATTATGGTTTTAAAATGACTTTCTATAAATAATATTTTAAAAAGAAACCAAATATTTTTACTTTTAGGGTCTATTCAAATATTGATTGTTGTTTGCATGCTTATAGTCATGTGGGTAATGCAGAATAGACAAATAAACATTAAGTAGCCAAAATTGCATCAGAAAATTCATAGTGACAAGGAAAGAAAGTTAGTATTTTGGATTTTGTTGTGGTTATTAAGACCATGAGGAAGAGACTTGGTCAATCGTTTTCATCAACTCAGACCATAAAACCCAGTATGTAATAGTTCAACAGAAACACAGTCCCAGAATCTAACAGTGCCTCAGTACCTCCATGTCTGTAGTAATAAGGGGAGCGGGCCTGCTTTTCGTCCAGCCCAGCTCCTGCACAGCGAGCTTATACCCCGAAATAACAACACACAAATTGTATTCGTTTAAGCACTGCCTGNTTCTGTCTACTCCACCCACCTAAGGGCTGGCCTATCGAAGGAGGCCAAGGCAGTTTCTTTATTAACCAATGAAAGCAACACATAGACAGATGACCCTCCTACATCACATGTCCTAAGATTATACTTCTCTCTTAAAACCAAAAGGGGGAGGGGATCTGATAGAAATGTACAAGAAAGGCACTTCCCCATGCTGAAGAGTCACCACAACAGAGACCAAAAATGTGAGAACACTAAACACAGTTGGGCGAAACAGCTTGCTCATGCATGAGCTTATTCACTTCAGGTAAGATGTCATTGGATTGGCAGAAATTCATTGGACAGGGACACAAGAACTTGTAGTAAACAGATGCAAAACTATAACTCCAGTGGAAAGGGAAAATGTGCAGCAGGTGTAGTTTTAGTATTATCTAGTTTGGTCCAAAATTGCATGCTTGCATTACAGACCTGTAAATGACCAAAGTATATTAGCCAGATTTCAGACAATAATACACCCAGTAACTATCATACAGGTATATGCCCCAATAGCGGAAGCAGAAGAGGATGTAATTAACATTTTTTACACAAATCTATAGAACAAAGTCAGCAAGGTGTATAGGAATGACATATTGATCATTATGAGTGGCTTCAAGGCAAGACTGCGATCTGGAGGAAGAATGGACTACAGTGTCATGTAAACATATGAATTCAGACAAAGGAATATTAGAGGGAAATGACGGCTTGACCTCTGCTATGCAAATGATTTATACATATCCAACACAAAATTCAAACAGGCTAAATCGTCAAGATGCTGGACATGGAAATCCCCTGAGAAATGCAAGTATGACCAAATTAACCACATTCTCGTCAGCAGGAAACTCTTACCTAGCATCCAAGATAGCCAATCATTTTCTTGTGCTGACTTAGGGTCAGATTGCCTACTTGTTATGGTCAAAATCACCTGAAACTCAGGAAAGGCATGCCAGGCAAGATGAACTAGAAGATTCATCATAAACAATTGATGAATTCAGCTGGATGGAGAGAATATAAGACAACTGCTGAAAAAAATGAGGGAAATCATTACACAACCCTTTACAAATACAGAAAGCAAATTGGAGAATATCAAGAGAGCTAAACAGGAGGCTTCAAAGGTGACACTTGGTTATGCAAGAAGGGCAACATAAGTAGAACAGCTTACTGAAGAGATGACCAACCTGGTGGAAGAAAGAAGGGAGCTAAAGAGCAATTGAATGGGCAATCACAGGCAGCAAAATGTCACAACTATCTGTGCAGGAAAGTCAAAAGAAGAGTGAAGAAGTATAGAGAGTTAAATATACAAGGTATATGCAAAGAGGTTGAAGAGGCTAGACTCCACAATAAAACACATCTTCTCTACAAAGCCCTCAGATGGAAAACTGCCTGAGATGCTCCTCAGATTTGTGTAATTAAAGACGGGCAAGGTCACTGGTTAACAGAACCTTTTTGTTCTGTTAACAAAGAAAAGATGGAGACAATACTTGGACACCCTGCACAACAACCCCAATGCTGTCAACATACAATACATTAAGAAACACTTCGGCAGCCACTCAAATACCAGAAACAATGAGAAAATATTAAATATTAGCAGGAGCGAGATAGAAGAAGTCATCAAGAGTGCAAAATGTAGGAAGGCCCCAGCAGTGGTTGACATTATTGGTGGAGGAACTGAAGATGGCTACAATAGGCTCAGGGCTAAGGTGCTTCTCTGATTCTTCAGAGAGATATGGGAGCATGAAGTGATTCCCAAAGAATGGAAGCCATAATTCCCATACACAAGGAGTATAAGCTGTACTGCTCAAACTACAGGTGGATTATTTTGCTGTGGCATAGCCACATGATCTTCTTCTCCATTATCCTGCAAAGGATCAAGGAAGTCCTAGCAGAGGTCCAGTACAAATTCAGAGCTAACAGGAGTTCAATAGATCAAATCTTCACTCTGAGGCAACTGGCAGAAAAATAAGAATTTGGAAAAGACTTTGTACATGTCTGTTACATTGACTTCAGGAACGTATTCATAGCATTCAGAGGAAAGGATTTTGGGAAACAATGAGGTCTTGCAGTTACCCAGAGAAAAATCATAAGAATACTAGAAGATGCTTATAAAGATACCTTTACATAAGTCAAATACTGTGGAGAACTAAGTGACCAGTTTAAGACAATTATAGGAGCATTGCAGAGATGCATTCTCTCACCACTAATTTTTAATATATTCCTGGAATTAATAATAACAATAGCCCTGGAGGATGAGGAGATAGGTATGTAGATATGTGGTGTGCAAATCAATAACTTCTGTTTTGCTGATGATATAGCACTACTTGCTGAAAGTCCAAATGAGCTGCAGTCCATGGTAGATAAAGTGGAGGTAGTAAGTGAAAACCTTGGTATGAAATTAAACAACAAGAAGATTGAGATACAGCACATGGGAAGGGCATACAAAGATTTTAACACTGTAATAAAGAATCTAAACCTCAAGCCAGTCAACTTTGTGTATCTGGGAGAAAACTTTAGTTCAAAGGAAAGAACTATTTCAGATGTCAAGAGGCAGAACAGGATAGAAAGGGCTGCATTCCAGGCACTAAGAAAGGTTTGGTCAGTAAGAGACACAACAACAACAACAACAACAAAATTACAAGTATATGAGCTGCCTTCTTTGCAACTCTAAAACTTGGAGAATGAAACACTCCTTAGAATAGTGACTGAATGTGTTTGAGATGATATGTCTCAGGAGGATTCTAGGTGTCACACGAAGAGATAGGATGACCAAAGATGATATTAAAAAAAACTCTATCTACAGAAGGAAGTAAACTATGGGGTACAGCAATGACACTTGAAATACTTCGGCCATGTTATGAGAATGAATGATGGCAGATAACCAAAAATAGCACTGCTTGGAGGAGTGCACAAAATAAGGTGAAGAGGAAGGTCCCAAATACATAAGATAGACAGCATAAAGGAAGACTCTTGAACCTTGGGTATGACAGTAATACAAGCATCCAGGACTGCATGTAATAGGAAGAACTGGAGAACCACCATAAACAGGCTGCCCATGCATGCTTAATCATTGCTGTGGCATAGATGATGAATGATTAGGGCTATAATATCAATGTAGAGAGCATACCAAATGGAACTAACTATAAGTGGACTATACATCCTGAGAGGAGTTCATATCCAGAATACATAATGGAGATTTTCCAAACTGAATGCTAATAAAAACCAGTGTTGGCATTATATAAATTCTGTTTTCCCCCACAATTGTGTAAGATAGCAGATGGTTCTTTGTTTTCTGAGTTTCTCAAAAGTCAGCTACAATTTTTAATTTTAATTAATTTATTTGTGTATACATATAATTTATAATGATGTATTATTGATTTTCATCAAAGTCTTGATGACAGTGATTTCCCACCCATTTTTTTTAAATTTTGTAAAGGAACAGTGTTGAAGGAAGAGTTGTGCAGCAGAGACCAATTGTAAAACTATCTTGACACTGATGGGTGTTTGCAATGAGCTGGTATTTATCTCTGTCATCAATGCTTCGGGAAGCACTAATTTATTTCATAAGTAGGAATATCTACCCTGAAAGTCAATAATGAGCACTGAGAGTATTTGTTAAATACCATTGACTTCTGAAATTGAAAAAAATCCATCTTCCCATGCCTTGATTGTGCTGTGTCTGTGTGTCTTTCAATAAACATCTCCAATCAAATAATTTCATTGTCAGTAAATAAAATGGAACATGAAAATCCCCCATATCTCCTCTTCCCTTCAGAATAAAAAGTCTGACCTTGCCACATTTATAGAAAGTTAATACACCTGGAAAGATTCAATACAGTTATTTTGGCTAGAACTGCAACTTTCTTTTACATTTGGAAACTATTGCAAAGGTAATTTGACATCTTTACTTTTGAAAGGACTACATTGTATTAATAATTGCAGGAGCACATGTGAATGAAGTAATCTTTTTTAAACAAATGCTTATGCTTTTATGAAATGCTTATTTTATTTTTAATGACTTGGAATTATTTTCCTCTTCCTGGAAATTATGCTTTTCATAAATTGTGATTCTCTTCTCAGTTGTCTCCTCCTCTCCTAAGTGCCAGAATCATCCAGAGAGGAGACAGCATAATGCTGCTGCAATTTTCTCATTGCATATTGTCTAGAACACCTTTGAAATAGGCAGATTTATTGTTGTCTCTACATCAAACAGAAGTCTTTAAACTTTATTATATATGTTTTCTTTTAAGTACACTTGAAGATTGAGTTTTTTTCTGTAAAGAGAAAGGATGAAAAGTTACAGAAAATACTTTAGATTTCTGTTACTTCAAAGAGAAGAAGCACGACAGATTAGGGAAGGCATCAGAAATCACTGGTTTATTCTAAGAAATGATTGGGACTTCAACAGTGTTAACAGTTATGGCCTTTGTGGTAAGGTAGTAAAGGAAATCGAGAAATGAGACCAATTGCACTGAATAGCTAAATTCATGTTAGAGCTACCTTCTGTATTTTTATGACAGATTATCTTAAATTTTATATCCAATGGGAAGTTATCTAAGTATGGCTTCAATCTCTCATACAGTAATATCCTGTATTCTTAGTGTTCTGTAAGAATAGATGTGTTCCTCAAGCTTGTCACCAGTCTCAAATGACTTAAGAGTAGGGACCATAAATTTTATTCAATTGTGTGCCTGTATTATCACACATATTTCTCAGCAACATCAAAGTTAAATGAATGAATATAAGGGAAGTTTTTGATTTTTTTTCAAGTATGTCTGATACGGGGTACCCCTACGTATGATCTGAATATGTTTTATTACTATTGGTTAATAAAGAAACTGCTTTGGTGTATAGCAAGGAAGAATATAGCTAGGTGGGAGATCCAAGCAGAGGGATAGGGAGAAAGAAGGCAAAGTCTGAGAGATTCAGCAGCTTCCAAAGAAGCATAATGTAAGGTAACAAGCCAAGCCTGATGGGAAAATATGGACTAATAGATATGGGTTAATTTAAATTGTAAGAGACAGTTAATAATAAGCCTGAGCTAATAGACCAAATAGTTTGTAATAGATATTAAGCCTCTGAGTGATTATTTTGACACAGAGCATTGCTAGTAAGCCACATGGCACATGATGATACATAGATTATTAGAAATCAATTAATATATGTAGAGCTAGCCAGTAAGAAGCTTGAGCTATTGAACAAAAAATTAAAATTATTAAACCTCAAGATATTTATTTTATATATAGCTGTAGGGACTGGTGGGCCAGAGAGAAACTGGTTCAGGGGGACCACACAGGACAATTAAGAGCCTCCAGTTACATTTTGGCACCCAATATGGGACTCTCAAATTTCCACAGGACATGAAGTAACTTAAAAAAGGTGGTTCAAAACACGCAAAAAGGTGTCATACTGGGATTCTTAGTCTCACAGTCTCATGTCAGCAGCAGTGCAGACATGTGTCTCCTAACAGCAGCCTTCAAGATCTAGCTGGCTGCCTGCCACTATGAGCTAAGTAGTGTGGCATATTTCCACAGACCCACACAGGCCTCAGTACAGAGATGTTAATCAGCTGCTCAATATGTGATAGATTTAGTTTTTATTCATATAGGCAAAAACTGTTTATGGGCCAGCTGTCTGCTGCCTGATAGCTGAGGTAAGAGTGATGCTTGTTGCTATCTCTACCTTGTTTGAAAGCCAAACTGGGCACAACCAACAGCCAAAGAGGCCACTCTGGTTCTAGTCACATCCACTTACTAGTTTCAATCATTGATAAAAATAGATAGAGATATGCAATAAAGACAGATTCAGATAAAAAACCTTAAAACAGGTCATAATGTGTTTAATAAATGTATGTAGGCTTAAGAAAGAAAGAAACTGGATATGAACAGATATAGAAAGAAATAAATAGTTTAAAAATCAAAGTCTTTAAAGAGACAATAAAAGTAATAAAAAGTCACATAAAGAGAGATAATACACAGAGACCCAGAATTATGTATACTATTGTGGTTTTTTTTTCCTGACTATTTTAATTGTTAATGAGCTAACTGAAGAGAGACATTTGATAGTGGGGGCTGCTAAGCTAAACCAACATAAAAGTATCTTGACATCGAAATTTGGGTCTAAAAATAATTTGCTTGGAAAAGAGGTTATGCTTTTGTTTCCACAGGACATGAGAAGCAGTGCATTCCTTTCAGGTTAATATGGTTTGTCCAAGTAAGACCCACTGAAAGGTCTCCATGGGAGTGATGGTCCAGCTGACTCAACATCCAGAATAGGTTCAAGGCAGCTGGCTGAGAGTTTGCAGCCTTACAGACTACGACAGTCAAGATTTAACTATAATTCTAAAATTTCTCAAGTTCCCCATAAGATTATCAATGACCCCCAATTAGCAGGAAGTAGTATAGAAAACTATGTCTAAATTCCCAAAATATTGTTTATTAATAGTTGTTTTCATTTAAAAGGGGTTGGTTGTAAATGGTTAACAGTCATAGTCAATCTCTTTCTAAAGAAAAAAGGGGGATATAATATAAAATTATAAAAGGTAGATTATTAAACCTACTTTAACACAAACAACAACTGTTAATCTCAAAATACTTTATACTGGTATGGATTTTGGTTTACTGATATAAATTTAAAATCAATTTTGTCATACTATATGTATATTTCTACTCTTATTGTGTTCATGCAGTTCACTTAAAAATGCAATGTATCATTAAGAAATATAAATTAATAGTCATCTATAATAGTCAAAGTCATGTTATAAATTTACAAGGTAATCAAGAGATATATTTCAGATAGGTAATATTCAAATACTTGAAAGACTTACAGAATATGACTTTTAAAATATTTTAATAACTTAGAATTCTTTGAATATGAGATGTCTGTTCCTGACAGCCCCAGTTACTTCGAGAGGATGACTGACATCAAAAACGCCCTATGGAGTTTGCTTTCAATGTGGTGCGACTAACCATTGGTCAACAATCTGCTTTTGTCTAGAACGCTTGACAATAAGCTGTATAAACTGAACATGCAGAACCCATCAGAAAAGGACTGCTGAACTTGACAAAAATGAGATGAGACAATCCTGCAGGGTTTCTTGCTCCATGAAAGAGTCTGCCAGACATTTTACAAGACACACAAGAAATCAACTGATGAATTTTGTCAAAAATAAGAGGGACAGTTCATTAAATTTTCCTGCTTCACTGAAAAATCTACCAGATACTTTAGGCCTATAAGCTTAAAATGCATGCCCCAAAGTCACAAAAGAATGTTGGGTGACTGTCCAGGCAACCAGATATCTCTGTCATATCCAGAATTTTGGAAGTTGCTTACAATGGACTTCCTGTTCACTTAGGTAATATTATGTCTTTCTGGAGTTGAAGACTAGATAATTATAATTATAGTTTTCCTTAGTTATGATAAAATATAAATTAGATATAAAATTTAATTTTTTTACTTCCTTGTTGCCTCATAGGTTATATAAGAGTTTAATGCTCAATGGAGTTAAAAGATTAAGGGCAGGAAGTTCCATGGTATTGAGGCTGTAGAACACTTGGGATGCTCATACACTTTCCCTGGAGTGTGCATTTCTAAAGAGACTTCTGGAAACCTGTTTGCACTTGTCTTTAAACCTGAGTGTGTTTATGCCCCATGGCACTAATATATATACAGGCTATAAGTATGAATCCACACATTCATTACCAGATGCCCATGTGAAAGAGTATTTGAGTATTACTATTTGCAATTTTTCCCAACTAGACAAAACTGAATATCCTCAACAATATAATACAGATAGATATCTGTACTAGAATGAAACAGTGGCAAGCATATACAGTAAACGTGATGAGCAAGACACAGTCACAACATAGTGCAGATGAACATCATGTGTACAACAATAATATGACTGAATAAAGATATAGACATGAATGATAATCCATTTACTCACCAGTAAAATGACTGGGGTCCTTTTGCTATGTATGATTAGAAGACATAGTAGGTGAGGAGAGCTATGTGAGAGTTGATTGTCCTGGGCACTTGCATGTCTAAGGACTGTGAAGTAGACTCAGAGGCTCAGAGACTTAGAGAACATTTCAACCTAGGTATACAGATGGGAGGCTTATGGTTCTGAGTTTGCCGGTGGCTGCTTTCTGAAGCAGTTAGTGATAGCAGTCAGTGCCACCTTGTGCTTAAAGTCCCCAGGCCTACTTCTGTCTGCAACTGTCAGGAATGGACACATGCTTGAATGTGTCATTCAAATGAAAGTTTGTATTTCCACCAATCACAGGAAAGTTCATGTTCCATTAGTCACAGGCTGTTCCTAAAGAGTCCCATTTTATTGGTCACTGACTTTTCCCTGACTTACTGAGAAACTGTAATGTAGTAATAATCGCAGGCTGTGTCCCACCACCTGGCTAGCTTAACCCAGAAATAATCACACAGAAACTGTATTAATTAAATTACTGCCTGGCCCATTAGCTCTAGCCTCTTATTGGCTAACTCTCACATCTTGATCGAACCTTTTTCTAATAATCTGTGTAGCACCATGAAGTCATGGCTTATCAGGAAAGATTCTAACCTATGTCTGTCTCTGGCCAGAGCTTCTGCCTGACTCTGCACTTCTTCCCAGCATCCAGTTCTGTCTTTCCCACCTACCTAATTTTCTACCCTATCAAAAGGCCAAGGCAGTCTCTTTATTCAACCAATGAAAGCAAGACATCCTACACCAAGTGTCTCTTTCTTCTTGAATAGCATTGTTCTGGGTCTTTTGAGGGTCACCGGACACTTGCATTTCCTGGGTTGCCTGCAAGATGTGGCTTGTGCTGGCTTGTGCTTGTAATTGCAGAGCTGGGGAGGAAAATTCAGGAGAATTCTTGTGGGTCACTGGACAGCTAGCCTAGTATAACCTTCAGATTCCTGTCCTGTTGTGAGATCCTGACTCAAAACTAAGATGGTTCGTGCCAGGTGACTTCTGTTCTCCACATGTCAACTCTATGCACTGGCATGTGCACAAACCTATACACATTATACACAGACATATGAGAGAGGGGGAAAGAGAGAGAGAGAGAGAGAGAGAGAGAGAGAGAGAGAGAGAGATTGTGCCTTTCAGAACTCTGGAGTCTGGAGTGTCACCTTTGGAAGCAGAGAAAGCAGTGATGAGAAACAAAGGAAAGAGGACACTAAGGACTGCCTATGTCATCTCTCACTAGGAACAGTAGTTTTCCAGGCACATTCAGTTTGCAAAAATATTTGATATTTTGTCCACACAAAATTTGACCTGAATACGGACAGTGAAGAAATAAAGGCAGACACAGAGACACACAGGAATGTAGAAAGAAAAATTATGTTGGTTGGTCTAGACTCAGATTAAGAAAACACATCACCCTGGAAGTTCAAAGTGCTCATCAAATAGAATCAAACATGGAATGAGGACTATCGTGTACAGCTGAATGTCAGGTGGTATTGTTACACATATCAAAGGGGGCAGAGTTTATGGAATACAGCTGGATCAAGGAGACAGTAAATCTTGGTAGACACAGCCTCTGTAGGTCGGCAGTCTTCATGCTATAAGTATCCAGAAATAAAGCTATGCTGGATATTTTCTGCACACACCATCCCCATCCACAAATGCACCAGAGAGATGGCTCTGCTGTTTCCTGCTGAGCCTCATTTCAAGAGAAAAGGCTTTGCCATTCCTTCCTGGGTCAGAGGGTAACTCACATACATTCACCCAGGACTTCTCTCATTTAGAGCTTTCTCTTGCTTTCTTCAGTTTGAGTCATAGAGCTGTGATCAGTGTCCTTTCCTACAATTTTTACACTAGTTCATTGAAAATTAAAACTACAATTGGAATACAAAGTCAAAACATTTGATTAATAATTGTTGATATCTCAAGTGTATATTTTGAGTGCTGATTAAAATACTTGCATTGCTTAACAAAAACTGTAGAATTTGCATTTGTTAATGCAATGAAATATTTGTACTGGTATGTTTTGGTATTCTAGCCTTTCTATTAATGAATACAGATATGAAAACTCCATTGATAGAAATGACAACATCTTCTTTCCTCCTTCAGCAAGCATGAACTAATCTAGAAGTTGGTGTGTGCCTAATGAAGTAATTTCTTATCTTCTTGACACACTATTGCTTCCAAACATATTTAAGTCACTACATAAGAGATATACTTGTCAGAATTCATTCATAAACTGGCTTAAATATTGACCATACACCACAAATAATACCACTGAACTCTGTGGACATAGTTGATTGTGCTTTGTTCTTTGGGAATGTGTTTATTATTTGTGGAATTTTTTATAAACAATAAAGATAGGGACAGTAAGATGGCCCCATGCATAAAGGTACTTGTTGCCAAGTCTGATGAACTGAGTTTAATTTCAAGAACTCAAATTTTGCTGTTTATATTTTAAGAAAAATTCTAAATACAAAATAATCAAAGCTATAAATAACTGACCATGTGTAAAAGTTTATATTATATGTATGAACATCTGGCTTTTATTTATGTTTATGTGTTTGCTATTATGAGTGCTATGTATATGTAGGTGCCACAGAGAAGTTTTTAGATTCCTTAGTGTTGGAGTTACAGGTGGTTGTGAGCAACCCAGTATGGGTTCTGGGAACTGCACTATTATTCTTGGAAGAGCAACAGGCACTTAACTGTGAGCCGTATTTTCAGCCTCCATATCACTATATTATTTTTGTCTACAAAATGGCAACAAACTTATATCTTCCTTTTTTGTTAGGGTCTGAGAAAAAAGTGTTTTTGTCAGTCTATTAGCCACACAGTTGAGAAACGAGTCTGAAAACACTACTACTGAATGACTAGGAATAATCTGCAATATAAACTTTTGACACAAACTTATATTGTACTTAAGTATGTGAATAGTTACTTCTGCCAAAGGAAGCTAGAACAATTTATGAAAGAAGTAACATAAAATTAACAATCTTTATAATGTGGGTATCCCTTGAAATGTGCTGTGTTTCAGACCATTAATTCTGAATGGTCATTTAAACAGAGTTAATTGCTCTTGGTAAGTTAGAGAGTCAATAAGGATTATTTAAGGACTTGCTATACTGTAAGTCTCAGAATGATAGCAAAGTTCTTTCATAGAACTGACTTCACCGAGACAAGATCCTCCAGTGCTTCACACCATTATAGAGAAAAGAGCCATAATATAAGCCAAGATTATGACAAGATAAATGTTGTGAAGGAATGTTAACTAGAAATGTCTAGTTTGTACCAGTATGATGTTCAGCAGGTAAAAGTGCTTTCTGTGAAGGCCTGACAATTTGAGTTCAATCCTTGGAACCAGTATTACAAAATGTGAATGTGGCAGTGCATAGCTTTAACCTCAGAACTCCTCAGTCAAATGGGATGTAGAGATTGGAGAATCATCCAAAAACATTGGAGAGATGGCCTAGATAGACTGTTCTCAACCTGTGGGTCATCACCCCTTTGGGAGTTGAATGACCCTTTCACAGGGTTCCCAAATCAGAAATTCTGCATATGAGACATTTACATTACAGTTAATAACAGTAGCAAAATTATAGTTATGAATTAGAAATAAAAAGAATTTTATGGTTGGTGGTCATCACAACATAAGGAACTGTATTAAAGAATTGTAGCTTAAAGAAGGTTAAGAACTACTGGTCTAGATTATAAAGCATAGTGTAGTAGGAGAAACAAGAGAGATATTTTTTAATAGGATAAAAGGAGGATGCTGGATAGATGGTTGAGAGCACTTTCTGTTCTTTCTGAAGACTGATCTTTGGTACCTAGCATGTAAACACAGTTCACAACAATTTGTAACTCCAGTTCCAGGAGGATTAGATGTCTTCTTGTGGTCTCTGCTGATACCAGATAAACATGTACATGGTGCACATGTAAGCAGACACTCATTCACAGACCATAGAAATAAGTCTAAAATAAATAAGAAAGCAAAAAGTGAAAAACATGTCCTGTGACCTTCAGATATGTGCTGTGGCATTTATACGTGAACACTCACACACACAAGCACATGATCACAATCACACAATAATAACAATATGAGTGGTAATAATAATACATTTAAAGGAAATGCTTAACTCTACAGTGGTTTAAAGAAAGGTAGACAAAAACTTCATGTATTTAGAGTTTTACACAAAGAATTATGTTAGCTGAAAGTATTATGTTTGGGTTTCTTACAGGTTTTTCCTCTTCCATTTAAGTTAAATTGTTTGGCACTATTTCTTTGATATTCAAGCATTGTTTCAACAATAGGACCATCTACTGGAAGGTACATGCTCAATCTTGCAGTTGGTTAACAATGCAGTCATTTTAATGTTTACTTTAATTAGTGACAGATTACCTCATATGCCTCAGAAGGATATGTGTGAATGGAATGAAAAACTCACAGTGGTGGCAAGATAAAGATTTCAAAAATTAGTTCTTAAAAAACATGGAATGAATAAAGTCCATTCATCATTATCTTTGATAATGAGAATTTGTTATAATACAATAATGAGAGTCATCATTTAGTCTCCATGGGTTCATTCTCTATACTAAACAGTTTTACTGTGAGAACTGACAAGTGGTAGAGGTAGTTGATGTGCCCCATTCTTGACACTCTCTAATGAGCAATTAAAGAGCCTGAAGCAGAACAATCAAAAGGTCTGGAAATCCACACACTGGATAATCAGTTTTTGAAAAATACAGAGTTAATTATACTTAGCTCAACTGTTAGTCAAATATTCTCTGAGTGTCTTTCTCAGAATGACTTGAATGAATGCATTCCCAATGGAAGTTTGTCAGAAACACTATTGTGTTGTGTGATATTTTGTTTCTGTTCTGACAAAGCTTGCCTGAAGATCAGAGGGTAGAGCTAGCAACTAGCTAACCATAGAGGTCTGAAGGTCTGTACAGACAAGAGATAGGAAGTGTAAAGCTGCATGGAGAGAGGAAGTGATAAGGCATGGAGTAGACAGGATCTCAACCCTTTCAGTTAGAGGATTTGGAGAGGTAAGAAGTCTCTGGTGGCTGCTGCTCTGCTTCTCTGATCTTTTAGCTTTTAGTCTGATATCTGACTCTAGGTTTTTAGTGACAAGTCTAATTAGGATCATGCTTCACTATTGTCAACCAACTCAGGATTTATTTATTTATTTGTTTATTCATTTATTTATTCATTTATTTATTTTTGAGACAAGACTTCTCTGTAGCTTTGGTGCCTGTCCTGGAACTAGCTCTTGCAAAGCAGGCTGGCATTGAACTCACAGAGATCCACCTGCCTCTGCTTCCTTAGTGCTGGTATTAAAGGCATGCGCCACCACCGCCTGAGCTCCATCTCAGGATTTATAATGCCTTCCCAAGCATCATTTTCAATGAATGTATAAAGAAGGTAATCATGACGCTGGAGACCCGAATTTATTTCCCAGCACCCACACAGCAACTGACAAACACCTATAACTCTAGTTGTAGGTGATCTGATGCCTTCTTTTGGCTTCCAACAGTATAGGAATATACACAGTGCATATACAATGCAGATAGAATACCCATACAAAGAAAATAAAATAAATATTAAGAAAAGTAAGGCATGTAGTTTCATATGCTATTCTGTTTAGAAGGATCTGAAAAAAATCATGGTATTTAAAGTTAACTTTAATTATTTCTAAGAACCCATTACTCTTAGTGGTTTTTTTTCCAATGGCAATTCTTTTCAGCCTTCCTTTCTTTCTCCTTCCCTCCCTCCCTCCTTCCTTCTTTCCTTCCTTCCCCAATTCTATTTCTGTCATTGCTCCTACCCACTTTTCTAATCAATATAAAACCTAATGATATAGAGATGCCAGTATAGATCAGATATGCAATACCTTGCAAATGGTCATTAATAAAAAGCGTGGTGCCCATGGCAGTGCCACTGGAGTGTGGTAAAATCTTTAAAAGGTAGATAATGATAGGATCCCTTTGTGCTATCCCAGCCTTCTCCCTTCTATCTTTTACTTATTGGTCAAGGGTTATATATGCTTAATTTGCCATGAGTTCTTGTCTTAAATTATTGCCTTTCTACATACATGAAAAGTGCTGTCAACCAATTTTGTGCCATAATTTCTAAAGCTGTATACCTAAATAACATCTTTTTATAACTTACCCTAGATGATTTGCTGTTGTGATAGAAAGCTGACCATTAAAATGCCTTGGGTGATTGGGAAACAGGATGGAGAGAGGGGAGGGTTGCACTAGAAGATCATTCCAGACCGTACAGATAGCAGAAACTAGAGAATGTATCTCTGAGGTATCTAAACAGCAGTCTAATGTTTCTATAATACAAAGTACAAGGTTAGGAAATGGACAAAGTATACAAAAGCTGTCAAAATAAATGATATTTGTAGTAACACTCTGGCAATATTGTAAAGACTAATGTCAGAGGTTTCAGTGCATAATAGAGGTCAAGCCAAAGATATTAGACGGTAGAGCTGAGCAGTCTAAATGCAACATCCACTGAGGTGCACAAAACAAGCTCAAGCTTCATGTAGGGCAAATCAGTCAGACAGTCAAGCAGGAAGTGATTTTACGGTATACTTCAAGGGAGCTAGAGGTACAGAAAACATAGTTAAATAACATGGAAAACCTAAATTTCTGTAGATATGTTAGTGGGTGAGCTTCCAGATGCTAAGAGATTGAGGTGATAAGAGACAGAAAATAGGCAGTTGGCAGAGGAAGAACATCAGCAAGAATGCACATACTAGCTACAGAAACAGACACTAGACAAGAGATCAAAACAAAAAAAATCCACTTCAAATCAGTTGGATATCAAGGGGATGAAGAACTTCAAAGAAGTACTTGATTGAATTCCTACTGGGTAAGTCTTTCAAGAATTTATGCAAGTCTGGTCAGCACCACAGATGCAGAGCAAACTATGTTTGGATTTGTTTTCATAACACCAAGAAGTTATGGAAGAAGTTTGACAACCAGGGCCAGGAAATGCTGAGCCTAACAATGCATCCATCTGATTTCCAGGTAAAGTATTGGCCTCAAACTGAAATGTAACTTAGGCTCAAATCTAGAAAAATCTTAAAGAATATTTTATTCTTAATATTTATTATTAATAGTTAGGCTGAAAGTAGGATGATATATACATACAGACACACAACACAACACAACACACACATATATTGAATTAAATTTTTATAAAATATATTCTCATCATGGTTCCACTCCTCCAAAGTCCTCTCAGATTCTCCCCATCTTTCTATCTTCCTGTTTCCTTTATTTTTCTCTCTGTTCTTAGAAAACAATCATGCAAGAAAACAAACAAAAATGCAATCAATCCAGAATAAAAAAATTTAAAAAGCACAAGAAACACACAAAGGGGGATGCAGAGAGGATGAGAAAGATAGAACCCACAAATCACAATATTGAAAGCTGTAACATATGATAAAAAGGTCAGTAAGACAAAACACAAAAAAAGTGCCCAAACAAAGCCATATGAGATGAAAGTCTATAAAAATACCACTGAGAATACCAGCAAGTTCATTATGTGCTGGCTATCTATAGCTGGGCGTGAGACCAGTCCTTAAGTGTGGCTAATATGTCCAGTGAGATGCCATTGCTGAAAACTTAGCTTTCTTTGGATATACAATGCTTTACTTTTTAAAACCTCATGTTCAATATCTAAGAACTTTACAAATACTCTCTTCTCCCCCCTTTGTGTGTTTCTTGTGTTTTATCTCCCTAATAATGGCATAATATCCACCTATAAAAATAACATCAAGAAAATGAAGGACAGCTTTAATTCTTCCTCAGCTTAAGACCTCCTCAGGCAGATTCCAAGTCATCTAGATGAAAACACCCTATAATCTTGAGGTAAATATATTTCAATTATTTAATGAAAAATAGAGAATGCAGACTAAATTTAACTTCAGAGAAATAAAGAAAGGATCCATCATGTGCTATGGGACAATGGTCTGAACCATGTCACTTATATTTTAAATAAATGCTGATTGGCCAGTAGCCAGGCAGGAAGTTTAGGTGGGGCTACCAGGCAGGAAGTAGAGGTGGGGCAACAAGAATTCTGAGAAAAGGGAACTTTCAGTCTATAGTCATCAACCCAGGCAGAGAGATAGCCAGATACAGAGGAAGCAAGATGTGATTGCCTTGCCAAAAAACGTACCAAGCCACTTAGCTAACACAGATAAGAATTATGGAGTAATATAAGTTATAACAGTTAACAAGTAGCCTAAGATATGCCGGGCAGTGGTGGCACACACCTTTAATCCCAGCACTTGGGAGGCAGAAGCAG
>LOEQ01004587.1:122290-132388 GCA_001685075.1 Bramus lutescens
TAATTTTGATGGTATCCACAATTTTTCTTCTCCTGTGGAAACAAGAGCAAAACTCCTTCCCCAATATAGCGCATCTCCTGGCTTCCACTGAGAGTTCAGCACATCCTTGAGATAAACTCATTGATTTAGTTCAGAAGACATTTCCATTATCCAATGTCTTTCTGCCACTGTTGTTCCTTTCTCATTAGCATTAAGAAAATTCAAGGTTAATAGGCATTATGTAATCTATTTCTGGGGGTATTTTCCACCACTTTCTGTTTACTTAACATATCCTTCATAGTTCAATTTGATCTTTCTATGACTACTTGACCTGTAGGATTGTATGGTATACCTGTAACATGCTTAATATTATAATAAGCAAAAAAGCTATTTCCTTTTCCTAGAGACATAAGCTAGACTATTATCTGGTTTTATTTGTGCAGGTATACCCTCCATCTTTTACAATAGCCTTAAATAACAAAATATCTTGGGGTAACATTAACCAAAGAAGTGAAAGAACTATTTGACAAGAACTTTATGTCATTGAAGAAAGAAATTGAAGATACCAGAATATGGAAAGACCTCTTATACCCTAGGATAGGTAGGATCAACATAATAAAAAAGGCAACCCCACCAAAAGCAATCAATAGATTCAATGCAAACCCCAGCAAAATCCCAATGCAATTCTTCACAGACCTTGAAAGAACAATAATCAACTTAATATGAAAACACAAAGAACCTAGAATAGTCAAAACAATTCTGTACAATAAAGGAACTTCCAGAGGCATCACCATCCCTGACTTCAAGCTCTATTACAGAGCTACAGTAATGAAAATAGCTTGCTACTAGAATAAAAACAGAGAGGTTGACCAATGAAATTAAATCAAAGACCCAGAAATTAATCTACACACCTATGAACACCTGATTTTTGAAGCAAAAATTATACAATGTAAAAAAGAAAGCATCTTGAACAAATGATGCTGGTATAACTGGATATGAACATGTAGGAGAACGAAAATAGAACCATATCTATCCCCATGCACAAAACTCAAGTCCAAATGGATTAAAGACCTCAATATAAATCCAATCACACTGAACCTGATAGAAGAAAAAGTAGGAATTAGCTTTCAATGCATGGGCGTAGGAGACTACTTCCTAAATATAACCCCAGTAGCACAGACACTGAGAGCAAAAATAAATACATGGGACCTCCTAAAACTGAGAAGCTTCTGATCTCCAAAATATATAAAGAACTCACAAAATTAGACATCAAAATTCTAAATAACCCATTTTTAAAAAATGGGGTAAAGAACTAAACAGAGAATTCTCAACAGAAGACACTTAAGGAAAGATTCAACATCCTTAGCCATCATGGAAATGCAAATGCAAATCAAAACAACTCTGAGATACCATCTTACACCAGTCAGAATGGCTAAAATCAAAAACACTGATGATAGCTTATGCTGGAGAGGCTGAGGAGTAAGGGGAACACTCATCCACTGCTGGTGAGAATGCCAAATTGTGCAACCACTTTGGAAATCAATATGGTGGTTTCTCAGAAAATCTGGAGTCAACCTACCTCAGAACCCAGCAATACCACTCTTGGGCATATACTCAAAGAATGCTCTATTATACTACAAGGACATTTGTCAAACTATGTTCATAGCAGCATTATTTGTAATAGCCAGAACCTGGAAATAACCCCTTAACCAAAGAATGGATAAAGAAAATGTGGCACGCTTATGTTCCGGGAGCTCCTTCTGCTCCTTCAGCCAAAAGCCATTAAGATATCAGCCCATTGGGGTGTGGTCTCTTTCTCTTTAAAAAAGCAGCAACTGCCTTCTGTTCGCTCTCTGGCTTCTGGCTCTGTTTCTGGCTACTAGGCTTCTTTCCTGATTGCACAAAGGGCTGTGGTCGGGGATGGTGATCTGTAAGTTTTCCCCTTTAAATAAATAACTATTCTATTAATTATAATTCTGAATAGGTGTGGGATTGTTTATGACTTACGCCTTCATCTGATGCCCAAACGTTTGGTTTTAGAACCATTCGGCTGCTATAAGCTCAGGGATCTTTTTGAAAAAAAAAAATAAAAGAGGGACAATTGGATGATGGCATTAATAGATTGGTACTTGCGATTTATTGTTTTTAGAAAATTATATTGGTATCAATTCTTGTATATTGATACAAAGTTAAATTATATTGACTATTGTATGCATGCATGCTTCTACCTCTGTTTAAAACATTTTTATGCATTGATATATATATATATTGTTATATATATGTATTTACCATATTGCAATGTATTTTTATATCATGAGTTTAAAAATGTAGGTAAAATGTCCCTCAGCTACAGATAAGAAGAAATTGAGAACCTTCGATCTGAAATTCAAACACTAAAAAATCTGCCAACAACTGGAAAACAAATGAAGCATTATAGAGGCTTTAGCAACAGTCAATGAGGAGACCAGTTCCATGATTATAGAACTATAAATATATGGCAGTCTTCTGCTCTGGGTTAAAATACTTAGAGACCACTCTATTCCCATATATATATTGTTGTAGACTATGAATATAGTCAGAATTCCTTTCACCACTGTATTGCAGAAAAACTGCTGTTCTTCCTGAGTCTCCAGAAATGGACAGTCTGCTCACATATTGACTTTAGTACGGAGTGACCTAAACTGTACCTCTTGTCTAGAGAACTGCAATAGCATATATTGTTTTAAGGCACTAAGTCTGTGGTAATTCCTGAAACAGTAGGAAACTAATGCACAAAAGATCCTCATCCCCATCATGGTAAAAAAATATCAGAGAGGCTATTCTGAGAGGAAAATGTCATGAAATAAAATAATGCTTGGTCATCAAGATATGCTAAATTTTGGCAAGTGAAATCATGGTTCCATCTCTGCCAACAAGTGCATCAAATGATTGCACTAACTTTCTGCTTCATCTTTACAACAGCTTACCTTATTTTCTAACAACACTTCCATGACTAATTATGATAATTCATATTTTCTTATGTAATTTGCTACATATATAAACTCAGTACCCTAACTTTAAAGGTAGCTTTTAAGGAATTTATTGCTTGTGGCAATCAATTGAATATAAACTTTTACTGTTGAAGAATGCATATGGGTGGAACACTGCGCCAGCAAAATCTAATGAGAAAAATATTGTACTGGGAATAGTGGAGTAATGACTTGCACTGTCTGTGCTTTTCAGGCAATAATATATTAAATGCAATTCCAGTCCCCTTATCTCTTGTTAAGACTAATTTTGAAAATCTATGTTGGTACAAGAACAACATCACTGTGTGTTTTCACAAAAACACCTTTAAAAAGTAGTAATTAAATGACCATGAAGGTCTTTAAGTACTCATTATAAATGTGAATTGGAAAATTCTGAGTGACAAGGATGCAGGAACACTAATATTTCTAGCAGACAATGGAAGTTTATAGGTGGTTACTGAAGTTAAATTTCTTAAACAAATCTTTTGATTTTTTTCTTTCCAATTAACTATACTTTATTTAGTATCTATATTATATGTGATTTGGCCAAAGAGGTCTTGATAATAGCTCTTTAGTCTTTGTTTCTTTGACCCAACTGCTAAAAGAGAAAACTAAATATTTATAAGAATCTGATTTCACAATTGACAAATTTATGTGAGAAAGAAGTCACACTTTTCAAAACACAGTCTATCACCTTTCCATATCTCCTCATTTCAAATTATAATTCTGTTTATTCTGCATGATCATTATAAAGCATGATCATTATAAAGCAATACTACTTTAAAGTTTTTTGCTGCCTTGTCTCCTTACAAACTTCAAGGAAATATATAGACATGAAAAGATAAAAAGGTAGATTGTTAAATCTACTTTTAAAAAGCAGCTGCTGCCTTTAAATGTTTTACATTGGATTGGTCTTTTGTATATTATATACAAATTTTGTATATTGTTACAAATTGAAGGTTAATTTTGTTAGAAGATACTATACATATATTTCTACTCTTGTTTCATGTATATACCTATATAACTCATTTAACAATATACTGCAAATTTCTAGTCCTTGATAATTATTATCACCAACTGTTTATGATGAGAAGAAAATTCAGGTTAATAACTTGAATTTCAATACCTATAATATTTGTAATGTTAGCTGCCCTAATCTCTGCAGAAACAATGGTGAAGGAGACTCTGACCAAGTTTTTACTTAGGGGAAAGGTATATATAGCTAGTTATTTTCTCTTATTATAAGCATTATATTATCTCCTAAGAGACTTACCTTATAGTGATAATTCTGCAGTCACAGAACTGTGTTGTTTCATTAACTATTATTTAAACCTATCAAGTGTTTTATGTAGCATGAATAATAAAAACTCAGAGACAAATATTGGGTTTCAACCTGAAGATCAGAAAAGTAAAACAGTCAAGCCACTAGAGAGCTCTTTAAGAAATCCTCAGACTGAAAGAGCGCTAGTTCCCATCTCATCCTGGTTTATATTCTTCTATAGTACTGGGATTAACGTTATGAATTACGACTGCCTGGATATGTTTCTGCATTGATCTTGTGTAGCCCAGGGTGGCATTGAACTCACAGAGATCCATCTCCCTCTATCTCCCAAATTCTTGGATTAAAGGTATATGACACCTCTGTAGGGCCTCGAGTGGCTTATTTTTACTTTCTGGTATTCAGGCAAGCTTTATTTATAGAACACATTTGATAGGTGGTGGTGGCACATTCTTTAATGCCAGCACATGGGAAGCCAAGGCAGGTGAGGTGGATATCTGTGAGTTTGAGACCAGCCTCGTCTGTAGAGCAAGTTCCAGGATTGGCTCCATAAAACTAAGAAACCCTGTATCAAAAAAATGCATAAATCTTCACTGTTTTTCCCCTTTTTGTCTAAGCTAAAAATTAAAAAAGGCTATAAGTAATGTAAGAAAAACTATGTACAATAAGTACAATACTTATATATATAGATAAAAAGTTTATTAACAATGTCTAGTCCATTTGCATTTGACAAATTCAGAGAAAACACTCCACATGTATCTTATCTTGGCGAGTCTAAAGTCTTGTGAATAACTTATTTCTACTATGATTTGCATTACCATTAAAAATTATCTTTGATATCTCTCAACCTTATATACTTTACATTTCTTTAGTGAATTTGTTTTCTACATCTGGTAAACAAGGAAAATTGTAACTACCTGGTCTTCCACAACCTCAAAGAGATGAGAAGGAAATAATATTAACTGAGTAAGCAGAAGTGTAAGCAAGTGACTTCTGAAAAATGTGAGAAATGACAGAAACAGTTGACTGCCTAAACAGTCACCCAAGGTTCTTTTGCTATGTTGGAACATGCATCTTTCGTCTACAGGCCTAGAATATCTGCAGACTTTTCTATGAAGCAGCATTTTTGAAGGATTGTTCCACTTTGTCTGAACAAGGTTTAACAGTCACTCTATTTGGGGTTATGCTTGTCCAAATAGGGCAGCATTCTATCAGCGATTGAGGCAAGGGCACTTTATTGTTGAGTGGTATACTTTAACCACGACAAAAACAAACTCCATGTAGAGTTTCTTTGATGTCCATCATCTCCTCTGAAATAAATTGATGTTATCAGGAACAGACATGTCTTATTGTCATAAAAAAGAAAAAAGTACCTACATTACCAAAACATCTTGATCTTGAAAACATACCTAATGTGACTAAAAGTTTGATTGTAATAGGTGACTAATTATTATTAACCTGCATTTTCTTCTTATCCTAAACTGTTGGTGATAATAATTATCAAGGACTAGAAATTTGCGGTATATTGTTAAATGAGTTATATAGGTACCATACATCAAACAAGAGTAGAAATATATGTATAGTATGTTCTAACAAAATTAATCTTTAATTTGTATCAATATACAAAATTTGTATATAATATACAAAAGACCAATCCAATGTAAAACATTTAAAACTAGTAGTTGCTTTTTAAAAGTAGATTTAATAATCCATCTTTTTATCTTTTCATGTCTATATACATCCTTGAAGTTTCTGTCCTGACTGATCCCATTGTCATTCAGTCACAAAGAAACACGGAGATGCTTATATTAATTATAAACTGTTTGGCCTATTAGCTCAGGTTTGTTACTAACTTGCTCTTACAACTTAACCCATAATTATTGTCTATATCTAGTCATGTGACTTGGTACCTTTTCTCAGCAAGGAATTCTTATGTTGCTTCCTTTACAGCTTGATTTTGACCACATCTCAATCTTTTCTCTTCCCAGAAATCTCGTAGTCTGGTTGTCCAGACTATAATTAATGCCTGGTTACTGATCAATCGTTGTTTTATTAAACTAAATCTTTACAATGTACGAGAGCATTATCCCATAGCATTTTCCCTTTTTTCTTTTCAAAACTAGAACTCTGAATATAATCTCCTTTATTTAGCCTTTTTTCCTGGCCAATATTCATAACAACTTGTAACCAACGCACCAAGCAAAGACAATCATTCATAATCTGATTTTCAGGAATGTGGGCATAGTTGTCTAGGCTACTTTCTATTGATCATATTTATTTATATATATGCATGCTCTAAAATCAAAACATCTTCATATGTACTTTAGTCTCAGCATGTGGTTACTAGGTTACAAAGGGAAATTTTAATACAATTATACAATGTATAGTAAATATTTTCTTCCCACGTGCCCTAACTAATACTCTCCCTTTTCTTACCTCCCTGTACTGGTTTCTACTGTATCTTTTTACAGTCTTGCTTCTAATTTCAAGTCTCANTATATATATATATATGTGTGTGTGTGTGTGTGTGTGTGTGTGTGTGTATGTATACACGTGCACAGAAAAATAAGCCATGTAAAGATGGAAAATACACAGAAGGTCTTGATTATGTATATTATTGTGTTTTCATTGAATTTTTTGACTATGAATGAGATAAGCATAGGGCACATTTCATTGTACGAGCTGGTAAGCTAAACCAACATATATATTTTAAAGGTGTCTTGACTTCAAACTTTGGTCTAAGGATTTGTTGCTTTAGAAAAGAGGTTCTGCTTTTGTTTCCAAAGATGAAAACTTGTGGATTCCTTCCAAACTAATGTGGTGCAATGGAACAAGACCACACAAAAGATCTCTGTGAAAGCCCGAAAAATACTTTGCCCAACACAGCAGAAAGCAGTTTGGAGAGAACTATGCCCAAATTCCCAAAAATTGTTTATGAATGTTTGTTTTTATTTAAAGGGGGATATGATATAGAGCTGGATACTTAGTATTGGTGTGGATTTTGGTGTATTGATACGAATTTAAGGTCAATTTTCTTATATGTATATTTCTGCTCTTGATTAAGGTATTGGGTCTGTGCAGTTCATTTTAAAATGTAATGTATAATTAAGAAAGATAGGTTAATAGAAAGTCATCTATAATAATCAATCTTGTAGTTATGTTAGTTAGGTTTACTAGATGTACAGAGATATATTTCAAATGGTTAGTTATTCTTCAAACCTTGCAAAGATTAACAGAATATGGCATTTAAAATGTTTTAAGAACTTAGGACTTCTCATGAAAATGAGACACATCTGTATCTGGTAGCACCAATCTTTTTCAAGACGATGGACATCAAAGAGGCTCCTTTTGGAGTTTCTTTGTTGTTAAGGCAAGAAACTGGTCTTGCCTGAACTTCATGATGGTATGCTGTATAAACTGGATATGCAAGACCCACAAAAAATGACTGCTGAAGTTGCCTAAGGATGGCAAGTCAGCCCTTTAGGGTTCCTGCTTCATGAAAGACATTCTGCTAGACATTCTGCAGGACACAGAAGAAAGCAACTGATGGGCTTTGCCATTATAAGGCAGAACAGACCTTCATACTTCCTGCTTTATAGAAAAGTTTACTGGATACAATGGGCCTTTAGACTGAAAATGGATGCCACAATGTTACAGAAGAACTTTGGGTGACTGTCCAGGTAGCAAGATTCTGTCAATTCTAGAGTTTTGGAAGTTGCTTACTTGCATAATAAAAAAATAAAAAACAAAAAGGTTGTTTACTTACATAATATATCCTTCTGTAGTCTTTGATGGAGTTGACAAATAGTTATAGTTTTCCTTAGTTATGATAAAAATAAGGTAGATATAAATATTATAACTGTAATCCTTGCTTGATGCCTGTTTTGTTATATGTAATTTTACTATGTTAAAGATAAAACTTTCCTTCTTAATTAGACAAAAAAAGGAGATTATGTGGGATTCCCCTCTGTATGCTGTGAATACCATCGGTTAATGAAGAATCTGCTTTGGGCCTATGGCAGTGCAGAATAGGGCAAGGGTCCCCAAGCAAACTGAGGAGGAAAGAGTAGGCAGAGTCAAAGATAAGCCATGTAGCTGCATCAAGAAACAGACACTGGATGCCAGATGGAACC
Organism: Bramus lutescens; assembly: GCA_001685075.1. Taxonomy (NCBI): domain Eukaryota; kingdom Metazoa; phylum Chordata; class Mammalia; order Rodentia; family Cricetidae; genus Bramus; species Bramus lutescens. The sequence continues at coordinate 130,690 of LOEQ01004587.1, forward strand.
TTACCAGTATGTAACAAACACATGGTGATACAAAGATTAATAGAAATGGGTTAATTTAAGATTAAGAGCTAGCCAATAAGAAGAGTGAGCTAATATGCCAAAGAAGAGTGAGCTAATATGCCAAGCAGTGTTATGATAATACAGTTTCTGTGTGATTATTTTGGGTCTGGACTATTGGAAAATAAACGAGCAGCACCTGCCTACACATACATATATACATGCATCTGGGTATATATGTGTGATTTTAAGTATATAACATCTCAGCACTTCAAATAAGAGAAAATCTATTTGTCTTTCTGAGAATGACAATTCATTTCATATTATCACTTACACTTGAAGTTGTGATAATAATGTTTCACCGCATGTTACAATTTTTATACTCCTGACAAAATATCATATATATTCATATATACAATATTTTCTTTATCCATACTTTTGATATCTGACTCATAGGCAAATTATTTACTTTTGCTTTTGTAAATAGGGCTTCAATAAATATTGATGCACAAGTATCTCTGGGATATGCTACATTGGAGTCCTTCTGATAAATCTCCAAGGAGTGTCATTGCTGTGTCATGTTGTATAATTATTCTGCTTTACTTTGAGAAAGTTCTATACTGGCTACAGCAGCAGATGAATCATTTCATTTCACCAGCATGTGTAAGCTTCTCCTTTGTTTCTATCCTCAGAATTACTTCCGTTCTTAATGACTAACCTTCTGACAGGATGAAATGGGAGCTCAGTGTAGTTTTTAATTACACTTCTCTGATGGCTTGTGTATTTTGAGATACCCTTTGAGAACTATTTGTTCACTTCCTAAGCTATATTGATTGATTTGTTTGATTTCTTGTCATTTACTTTTTTTAGTTCTCTGCATAGTCTAGATATTAATCCTGTGTCAAATATGCAGTTAACACAGCTTTCTGTATTTTAACTTGATTAATTGTTTCATTTACTATGTAGATTTTATTAGGTCCCAATTGTCAGTTGTTGGTGTTGTTTCCTGAGTTACTCAGTCCTGTTGGGAAGTCCTTGTTTATCCCTCGGGTTTGAAGCATTTACTTTTCCTCTAACAGTTTCAGTGGTCCAGATCTTACATTAAGGTCATCCATCCATTTGAAATTGACTACCCATTACTATAGAATCTTTGAACACCACACAGATTATCCAAATGTTCTGCCTCCATTGTCTCATCCACAGAGTGAATATAATAATACCTATATAACTTTTCATCTTAGGATGAAATTAGATAATGTGTGCCTGTTAATAATCAGCTTTGTGCAAAAATAGGATTGTTTCTTGGCAGCAGTATAGAACCCAGCCATAATTTTGGGCCACACTACATAACGCTAATTAGATGTATCATGTTTCTTTATTGTGAATTATGCATTTTGGAGGGATTTCTTTTATTAATCCCTTAACAAGCATCAACTAGAAGGTGTGCATAAATCTCTGAGTCCCTGATTAATAATATCTGGGATGGGGGGGGTCATGGTAACATTCACTCCAGCTCATCTCAGAAGAATTTAGGCCTTTGACCAGTCAAAAAATAAAACAAGGAGGGCTAGAAAGTTGGATCAGTGGTTTAGAGTACTTGTTGCTTTTCCAGAGGGTCATTTCTAATACCCACATCAGGTAGCATAAGTACAGGTCTAGGGGATATGATATTTCTGGTACACACACACACACACACACACAC
>LOEQ01004588.1:13895-29109 GCA_001685075.1 Bramus lutescens
TCGGGGTATAAGCTAGCCGTGCGGGAGCTGGGCTGGACGGAAAGCAGGCCCGCTTCCTTATCACTACAGATCTGGTGTCTTCTTCAATTTCTTTTTTCAAAGATTTAATGTTCTTGTCATACAAGTTTTCCACTTATTTGGTTAGAATTACTCCAAGATAGTTTACATTATTTGTGGCTATTGAGAAGGGTGATGATTCTCTGATTTCTTTCTCAGCCCATTTATCATCTGTATAAGCAGGGTTACTGATTATTTTTTTGAGTTAATCTTGTATGCTGCTGCATTCCTGAAGGCGTTTGTGAGTTGTAAAAGTTCCTTGGTAGAAGTTTTGGGGTTTCTTATGTAAACTATCATACCATCAGCAAACAGTGAGAGTTTGACTTCTTCTTTTCCAGTTTGTGTCCCCTTGATCTCCTTTTGTTGTCTTATTGCTCTAGCTAGGAGCTCAAATACTGTATTGAATGTACACCTGTATTGGGGTGTTCAAGCCTTGCTGTTTTAGAGCCACTAGCTTTGTTGGTGTTGTGTTGTTTGCTCTTTGTGGTGTTGAGTGTGTTCTTACCTTGTCTACCCATCTTTTCCTTGATTGGTGTAGTTGGGGCTGTCTGTGTCTCTGATGATCATTCTTCCAGGTGTCAGTGGATTCAATGCTCAGATGGTTGCTCCTCATGGTGGAGTCAGGGCCACAGTTTCAGTCAACCCGGAGGTCACTCAGTCGTGTTCCAGGAGCTCCTTCAGTGCTTCTGGAGGTCACTCTGCAATCCCAGACGCTGTTTGGGCCTGCTCCTCTGTGGGTCCCTGGCTTGGGCTTTCTCCAGAGGCGGTTGCTGGCTCAGGCCTGCTCTGGCAGAATTTTCTCACTCAGGCCTGGTCCCGCAGAGGTTGCTGGCTCAGGCCTGTTCCCTCAGAAGTTGTTCCTTTGTACGTGCTCCAGTGGGTGTTTCTGTATTAGACCTGGTCCCACAGAGGTTGCTGACCTGGGCCTGATCCTGTGGAGGTCCCTCACTTGGGCCATGCTTGGTTTTTTAGCTGCATCTAGGGATCAAATTTACATCCTCAGGCTTGTGGGGCAACTGCCTGTGCCCTGAGCCAAGCAGTGTTGATCTTTTCCACTGTAGTTAAGAACAGGACAATCTGTGCCACCCTGCCTTACCCTCCCTTTTCAATGTGAAACACTAGTTGGGTGCTTCCTGAAGTCAGGTCTTAGGCTAAGAATCCTGAAAACAACCAGGAAAATTTGTGTTTAATGAGTCAGTTGGGTGAACAAAGAGACATGAGATTTCTTTACACACTTTGTAACTATAATTTGTATATAATTTATTGCTAAGGAAGCATTTACATGGGTTTATTAATTTGGGGTACATTAGTAGGCCTTTGAGTTGCCTGCAGTCAGATCTGGTCTACAGTTTGCCTCCATCAGCTGCTGTGTTGGAGCTCTGCCTCCCCATTTCCCTCAGTTCTTTGCAGCCCTGGGTAGGAACCAGAAAGGTGGCTTGTCAGGGCAGCAATATTGCAATGGAAGCCTGGCCATCCTCACTGTCCTTCATGACTACCCTCTCCTCCACTGCAACTGCTGAACTCATTGGAGGAATTGTCTGTTCCTTCCAAGTCATCCCCCAGTCCACAGAACTCTTCTCAGATACTGGGTGTGATATGTGGTGTCTTGAGCCTAGGCCCTGAAGACATCCATCCCCATAATCTAGAAAACCTCTCAGCATCTGTTGTCTGTTGGCTTTAGACCCCAATTTGCATCTAAGAGTGGTATACCGGTAACAGCAAGACAGATCATCCTCGTTATTAAAAACTCCTTATGACTGGAGAGTTAATTAATATATTTTTAGTAATTTTAAGTAGGAACTGGGATGTTGATCAATGGGTAGAGGGCCTGCCTGGCATGCAACAAGTTCTGAATTTTATTTCCAGAATCTTGTAACCAGGCATGGCAGTGATGGATGCCTGAAAGCCTAGCACTCAGGAGACTTAAACAGATCAATCAGAAGTTTAAGTTTATTGCCTACATAGAGAACCAGAGGCTAGCCTGGCATATATAAGACTCTGTCTAAAAAACAAAACAAAAACAAAAAAGGTGCTAGCTGTGAAGGCCTAACGTATAGTTTGTCACCTGGCCTCTAATACACAAAGCTTCCTTTATTCTTGTCTGGGCCTTTGGTGATGTTTTGTTTGTGCTCTAACAAATAAAGTTTGCCTGGAGATCAGAGTGCGGAGCTAGCCACTAATTAGCCATAGAGGCCAGGGAGTGGTGCACGTACCTTCATCCCAGCACTTGGGAGGCAGAGGCAGATGGATCTCTGAGTTCAAATATTTTTCCTACTGAGCTCCAGCAGTCCACTCATCTTTCTGCTGGCCTCAGTTTTACCCTGTGCTGGTGTTCCAGCTTCTCTTTCAGGTTTGTGACTTTCTTGTCCTGTCCCTGCTCTTTGCCTATGGACTTGGAATTGAGGGGAGGCACATACTCACTGGGCCAAGGGATCATGACGAGGCGATAATTTCAGGCTAGCAAACACTTGATAGGTTCCTATGCTGCCAGCTTTGTGTATGGGAACATCCTGAGCAAAATGTCAGGGAAAGCATCTCATGGCATCCTGCTGACCAAAAGCCCAGGCTGCTGAGGCTGCCATCTGCCCACAGCCTCTACTAGGCAGTGATGTCAGTCTCCTAAGGCCGGAACAAGAGGGATGTCAGCACACATTCCTTTCTCTGGGGGAAAATGCCCGTTTCCTCTCCTCATTTGGAGCAACCCATCCTTGTGGTCTCCAGGTGTGACCAAGGTACAAGGAAGGAGATGGAAGGTTTTGGCGAGGCAAAGGATCGGAGGCTTAGTGAGGTGGATATGGGGGAAGATTGAGGTAGGGGAGAGTAAAGGAGAGACACAGAGCATAGAGGGCCTGTCTACTCATTTTGACAATCCTTAATTGCAGTAGGAAGGCTGCTTGTTTGTTTCCTGAGTGCCCAGACTCCCAAAATAATCACACAGAAACTGTATTAATTAAATCACTGCTTGACTAGCTTCTTATTGGCTAGCTCCTACATATTAATTTAACCCATTTCTATTAATCTGTGTATCGCCACGTAGCTTGCCAGCAAAGTTTCAGCATGTCTGTCTCTGGCAGCAGCTCCATGGCTTCTCTAAACTCTGCCTTTCTTCTCCCAGCATTCAGTTTAGTTTTCCCTGCCTACCTCTGTTCTTTTGCCCTATCATAGGCCAAGACAGTTTCTTTATTAACCAATGGTATTTACAGCATATGGAGGGGAATCCCACATCACTTAATTAAGCCATAGGCTGGAAAAATTTCATTATTATCATCTCCCAGCTTTCTGACTATAGACATTTATTGTTTTTTAAATTAGTATAATTGTTTGAAAGCATTTTCTTTCTTTGATTACGAATTTATACCAAGAAAAGGAAACATGTCTGTTAGTTTTTGAAAGAAAATATTTTCAAAATTAACAACAGAGTATTTATATACCTCAATCCTGTCGCTGTCTATTCCTTTAGGGGGATGAATAGGAGGAGGAATGGGTGAGGCTCTTAATAGTGGGATTTTCATTTGGCAAGAGAAGTGCCCTTATGTCATGCCTCATCAGAATCAGTTTCCTGCAAGTGTCTTTCTCTGGACTTGGGCTATATGGGATTATGATGGTTCATTTTCATTGTCTACTTGACTAATTTGTCATCACCTAGGACAGCCGCTTCAAGGTGTGTCTGTGATGGTGTTTATAGGGAGTCTAACTGAAAAGGAAAGATCTACCCTGAGTTTGGGTGGCACCATCACGATACCCAAGGTCTTAGAGAGAATGAACAAGAGAACAGAGCTGAGCCCCAGTATGATCCTCTATCTGCCTCCTGACTATGGGCACCATCTGGCCAGCTGCCTTGTCCTCTCTCCTCAATGGCTACAACCACTCTTGCCTTCATGCATCACTGCTGTAATAGATGGTGACTTTAAAATCAATCCCATGTCTCTTCAGCTGCTTTTGTCAGGCATCAGTCATAGTGATAAGGAAAAAATGCCCAGCACAGGGTCCCTCTGACACTGCTGCAACAGAGGCCTTTGGGAAGAAAATCAATGGTCTCTTACTTAGGGATGTTTATAGGAAGTGTCTAGAGGCCAACATCCTGATGTCCTTACAAAACTGAAAAGCTATGTAGGTTCCATTGTGTCAGAAAACAAAAGACTATAGACATTGGAAGCTATTTTTTATCTATTTTTATTGCTTCCATACTAAGTTTAGAAATTAGTGTGGTTTTTTTTTGGTTTGTTTGTTTGAGATCTGGTCTCACATATTCTAGTCAACCCTCGAACTCTCTATGTAGCTGAAGATAAACTCTTGACCCTCCTGCCTCCACCACCCAAGTTATAGGATTATAGGCATGTGCCACCATGCTCAGCTTTAAAAGTTAATTTCTTTTAAAGTATTGTTTCTTTGAGAATTTTGGACAACATGCATTCATCATACTCACAAACCCCAACTCCTACTGCGTTCACTCTCTTTCCGTACCCACTCAATTTCATGTTCTTTAAAAAAACACAAGTGTGATTTGTGTTGACCATGTATTCTTGGATGTACGGCCATCCGCTGGAGCATAGTAGACTTACTAGGGGTTAAACCCTTAGAGAAAACTGCCTCTCCATCTCACAGAACTATCAGATGCCAACAGCTCCTAGCTCAGGGTGGGACTTCGTGTCCACCTCCCTTATCCGTCTGAGGTTTGCCAGGCTTGTGCTTGCACAGGTCTCGGTGTGGTGAACGCTTTCAAAACTGCTGTGAGCCCATACACACAGCTGCTCTGCTGTGTCTAGAGGCTCCTGCTCTCTTGTACTCATCCACCACCTCTTGTTTTAGTACTGTTTTTGCCCACTCTTCTGCAATGACCTCTCAGTCTTGGGAGGAAGGAGTGTTTCCTTCAGGGCTGATCATTCCATATTCTCTCACTGTCTGAATCTTGACCTCTTTTGTGGGTGTCACCAGCTCCTGTATGTGGAAGACTCTCTGATGGGGTCTGAGAGATGCATTCATCTGCGGGGAGGGAGGCTGGAGGACAGGTATGAAACATATGCTCATGAAGGCCGAGGGGTGGTCTCTAAATTAGTTTTTAAATAATCTGACATTTGAAGAAACAGTGTTACAAAAGAAAAGTGCTAAGTAGATAGATGGCTGTCTGTCCTTCCTTGGATCCAGTGGACTTCCAGGGACATGGGCATTTTGGTTATAAAATGAATACAGTCTTGCACAAAGTGAGTCAAATAGGTCATTTTGCCAGAAAAAGGGCCAATTTTTCAGAACCAAAGACAGGGTCTTGCTTCTTTCTTCTAGCTGCCTCAGACACAGGCATTGCTTCAACAGACTTTATTTAAGGTTCTAATGTTGTACTCATGAATCCCAACTGTCACCACCAGTGAAGTAATGTAGCTAACTCAGAGATACATAAGAGAGAGATAAATCAAATGTTAACAATGTCAGCTTGCAGTTTGCTAACTTGAGAGGTTGAACATGTGTTCTGTTTCTTAGAACATGTCTGGAAAGTCCAAAGCTTATGATTCATCATTAGACCCAGGTTTTATGAATGTTTAAAAGACATCTTATTATTCTGAATATATATATATAGTGGCAAAGTAACTTTTGGGTCATTTTTCTGATTTCCAGTTTCAGTTAGATAGAATTCAATTTCTTGTCCCTCTGTCTCTATTATGTCTGTATAAGACTTGAGTGACCAGTCATGTGTCTACAACAGTGAAGAAACAGATGACTGCCAGTGTGCACAGTGACGGGTGACTATCAACACACTTTAATAAGTAATTATGTGGAGTTAATCTGCTGTGTTAATCAAGAATACTGCGTGTGGGCAGAGCATACCATTTGATGGAACATTATACAAAGCAGTGTAAAGTTCACAAGAAGCAAGAGCTTGGTTCACAAAAAGCAAGCATGTCATATTGAGTACCTATCCTTTGTGACACTGTTACTGGGGAGGTGAACAAATGTCTGCTTGTGCCAGATTGAGACCAGATGACACCCAAAAGGAAGCATATCCTCAAAGTCCAACCTGGTGAACCAATTTAGGTTACTTATTGCAGTGTGGGTCAGGGGTCACTTCTGGGAGCAGAAATGGCTCAAAGACAACTCACCAAAATTGCACCCCAACATGTGTGGCAGCTCATGAAACCTGGAATCCTGGAGATCACTCACGACTTACTGGCAGCTCAACGGGTCAGAAAGTGCCTTTTCCAAGCATCTGAGTTTGTCTGAGCTTCTTCCAGGTGGCGTGGCTAGTCTGACAATGCCTCTCGGTTGTCCTTATTGCTTACATAAGTTTGGGGAGGAAAGGCGGGATCTAGTGAATCTGTTCAGTTTCAAGGGCTTCCAGAACTTTGGAGTTGTTTACTTCCTGTGCTTAATGAGCTCCCTGCAGGAGGAATGTTTCCCCTCTGCTTAGACAGTCCTGTGCCTTAAGGAGCGTCCTTCCATGATGGAAGGCTTTATCTAAGAGGGAACTGCACAGCACCGTAAATGGCATCTTAATGAGGGTTTTAGAAATGGTATTTATTAGGAGTTGAAGGAGAATCATAGTCATATGCCCTAGAAATTGATAAGATGGTTATTTACATGCACAAAACCATTGTAAGGTATCAAAGTTAAAAATATTACGAAATTCCATGCAGGCAATCTAAATAAAGCAGAAACATCAACCCTCCTCTCACTGAACACAGTCTCTCTTTTAAACCTTCTTTTTAGCTTTATGTTTCTGTACAGCATGTAGATTAAGCACTAGATTGGACAAATTGCAGTTGTTCTGGGTTAGAAATGGCTGTGTATAATTAATTGTGTGTGCTCCGCCTTGTAATTCCCAGTTCTGTCTTGCTGAGGGAGAAATGGAATTGAAAACTGAGATGATGATTTGCTGAAGAAGAGCGAAGGAATTTCTGTGTGGCTTCCCTGATCCCCGATCCAATCTCTTTCTGTGTTTTTCTGCTTTTTTATTTCCAGATTCAATGATTCTGTCCAGCAATTTTGGAGAAGTGTCTAGAAGCTTGTTGACTTTCACCCTCCCAGCATCCCAGATAGAGTCTGGATATGTGTTCACTTGTGAACGCAGAAAAGTTTGTGGCCATAATGGAATGAAGCGAATTTCAAGGGTGGGTCATAAGAGGCTGTGTAGGTTCTCCTTGGTTCTCTTAGAATGCCCATTCTTAGGAACTCCAAGCAGCATGTTGTATGAAATCTGAACCCAACCTATGTGCTCCAGGCCACAGGATTTGAATCATCTTGGCCTGAACCCTAGGTGTGGACATCTGAGAAGATCTTGCTGAGCATCCAAGGTGGTGGGGTGGATACAAGCCACTCCTGCCTTGCTCTTCTTACATTCCTGATCCACAGAATCCATGCTCATGATAAAGTTATTGTTCCTGGCCACTGAATTTTCAGGGGTGGTTATATTTTAGTAGGGAACTGGAAGAGTGAGGAATATGTACTTCTAGTTTAGGATTTTAGGCTTTCTTCTCATTTTATAAACTTGGTAGGGTAGCTCCAAGGTCATGAGCTCCAACCTGCTACCCTTTCTGTCTTTTGCTACTGGTTTTGCAAACTACTTTTAAAACCAGTAGGTTGTAGGCCTTTATAGTATAGAATAATCTTTCATATACTATGAAGAGATGTCTTTGCCAAATAGCCTTCTGATTGGTTTAATAAAGAGCTGAATGGCCAATAGCTAGGCAGGAAGAGGTTAGGTGGGACTTCCAGGCAGAGAGAAAAGTGAGGAGATGAATCTAGGCATGAGAGAGATGACAGAGGACATGGAGAGGAAATAGGAGATACAAGCTAGAAGAGAGGTAAAAAGCCACAAGGCAAAATATAGATGAATATAAATGGGTTAATTTAAGTTATAAGAGCTAGTGGGACAAACTTCAGCTATAGGCCAAACTCAAGGGTAGGTCATCTTTCATGACTGATCACTCAGCTGTGGATGCAAGTGTAGTAACAAAAGAAGATGGGGACACTGACCTAGTCAGCCACATCAGGTGACCAATGGCATGACAGATGTTGCAAGCAGATCATTTTCACATCTGGAGTCTGGCATTTCTGCATGAAGAATGAGAAGACTTAAGGGATCCTCTTTCTTGCTGTGGTTGGGACTTCTGTTCCTTAGCATGTTCCACAGTGCTAGGCACTAACCTGGGGGAGGTTGAGGTTCTGTCAAGTGTGAAAGGCAGAGATTGGAAGTTGTGTTATTAAAATCTAGATAAATTAGTGCCCTGTCCCATTCCTGGGATGTTACTGTATCCTTTTGAACCCATTCCCTCTTTATATGATTCATGACATTACACAGTGATATGATGCAAATATAGAGTGAATGACATACTAAATACAGTTGTTGGATTCTACTTCTGCTTAAAATCCTTTTTAATGGCATTTGAAATGATCTGGAGAAAGTGGTGTTCATTGGAATGTTCCTGAGAAAGAAAAAGGCATCTTTAAAAACACATTTATGGGGCCTAGAGAGATTGCTCAAAGGCGAAGAGCTTTTGCTACTCTTACAGCACCTACACTGTGACTCACATCAATCAGTAACTCAAATTCCAGGAAAACTAATGCCCTCTTCTGGTTTCTGAGGGAACTGCATGCTTGTGGTGCACATATATGTAGACAAAAGACTCATAAAATAAAAATGTAAATTAATCATTAAAAATTACATATATTTATTTTATGTGTACACATGCATGCTACAACACATGTGTAGAGGACAGCTTATTGTATTAGTTCTTTATTTCTACCAGGTAGCACCTGGAAGATGTAATTCAAGTCTTCAGGCTTGGCAGCAAGTACCTTTACCCACTAAATCATCTCACAGCATCCCCACCCCACCTCCATGAAAGCATTTTGTAAGTACATGAGGTTGTACTGTGGACCCTAAGGAGCAGGGCTATATACTAACTGTGGGTGACAAGAGAGAATTCTGTTGGTTGCTCTGGACAGGCTTTATGTGTGTGTCTCCATGTCTTCAGAGACTTCCTCTAGAGTCCAAGATATTTCAACGGAATGGGGGAATTTCCTATGGAAGTCGACTTGGGTCTGAAAGGATCAGGGCATCAGAACTGGGGCTATAGAAGTAACAGACACAGAAAGAAACAGAGGATGCAAATCTTTGAGTTCATGGGTATTGGGAAGGCGTTTGACTCCTAGAAATGATGAAACTAGTTGCTGAGGAAAGTTGAACTGAGTCTCCGAGTGGCAGGCCCATCTCGGGGCAAGGTTTTTTCTCCTCTTCCTCTTCCTCCTCCTCCTGTGGTCCCTCTCCCCTCCTCTTCCTCTTTAAAAGCAAAACTAAAACAAATCAGGAGTGGCTGATTTAGTAGAGTGACTGAGAAAACCACTGACCCTGAATCTTTGGTCTTTCAGCTAAGTTAAAGAATCTTCTGGCCTGTGAGCATTTCTATTACTTAGGAAAAATTTCAGAGATTTTGCTCACATATCCTGGCACTTTCCCCAGAAATAATATTATTGGCAAAGAAGGACTGATGGAATAAAAAATTAATGTAAGAAATGTATTTGTTTGGCTAGAATATAATTTCTTTTCGTACTGACCCAATTTCTCCTTAGATCTTGGGTCTGTGACTCTCTGAATGACAGTGCTATTATTTCACCTTAGGTGATTTTGTTTTTTTTTTCTGTTCTAGGAAACAAGTTATAAGTCAAACTGTAGAGTTTGTTTACAAAACTTGGCAAGTACTATATTCAGTCAGCGCTAGAAAGCAGAGTTCAGGCAGACTGAACCAATGAACAATATAATAGATACCAGGAAATGGCTAAGCCTTTGTTTCTCCTTATGATTAATGATTCAGATTCAATGACTTGTCATTTTTCTTTAACATCTTTAGTGTGTGTGTGTGCATGTGTATGTGCACTTGCATGAGTTTCTGTGCCCTGTGTGCATACAGAGGCCAGAAAATGGCACCAGATCCCATGAAACTAGAGTTATAGACAGTTGTGAGTCACCAGGCCAGTGCTGTGAACTGATCCTGGGTCCTCTATATAAGAGCAGTAAGTGCTTTGTAATGATGAGCCACCCCTCCAGCCCACCTTTCTCACCATGGTGATTGGAAGGTGGTTGCCTTTGCACCAGGCAAGGCATGAGGGATCTAGACACAGACTTCACATGTAACCAATCCAAATATTCTTAAAGGAACATCAGGGGAAAGTCTCTATGATATACGGCAAAGGCCCAACTTTTGGGGAGACAGCTGATAGTAGGGGTAAAACTCATACTGGGACATCATAAACTCTATGATTTATAGTGGCTGAAATCAGAGTTGTAACAATTGCTCAGTGAAAATAAAACTGAATACTAAAGCCTAAAGCTATTTGTTTGCTCAAAAGTGAGATCCCAGCCCTCCAACACCCTATATCCGAAAAGTCTGGAATGTACTAACTATTAAGCTGGGGGCATCACCCCAGCTCCTGGCACTCACCCTTGGGGCGCCAATGGAGCGCCAATGGAGTGGACAGCTCCATCTCAGGCCTCCTCCCCCTGGGAGTTGCCTTGGGCCGGACGCCACCCCCAGGAAAGCCCGCCTAATGCTGACCCCTCCCCAGGGAGGGTCAGGACCACTCCCATAGGCTATGTAGGCTCCTGCTGGAAAAAGGAATACATGGTTTCGGGTTTTGCAAGTGCTCTCCCCCTCTGTGTGTCATCCCCACCCCCATGCTCCCGGCCACCTGAGAGCGCTGCATTCATTAAACGTGGGCATGGGCATTTTTGATTTGGGTCTAATTGGAGTTATTTTGTGTCGGCAGAGAGGCTCTTCTTAAGATTTTTCCTAACAGATGGAGGGGGCTCTTCTTAAGATTTTTTTCTAACACTATTAACCAGAGAAGATTATGGCCGGTGAAAGAAAAGGAGCATCTTTGAATACTCATTAAGTGCCAATACTGAAATATTCATTGTCTTTTTAAAGGCCTGTAATGATCTTGTGATGTGAGTATTACTATTTTCACAGATGAGGTTACGAAGGAAGGGCAATGCAAATGGTGGCTCTCATTTTTTGTTTGTTTGTTTGTTTTGTCTTTTGAGACAAGGTCTCACTGTGTATCCATGACTGGGTTGGAACCCTAACGTAGACCAGGTTGACTTGAACTCACAGAGCTCTGTGCCTATGCCTCCATGCCCAGCACCGACTTGGTCTTACTGTGTCTGTTTAGCCTTCAAATGTGTTCTCTCTCTATCAACCAGCTAACCAGCTTTCTAGATCAAGACACCAGACTCAGAACATGTTTTGCTTCAAACCCAAACCTAAGTGGTAAGACAAAGGAGTCACTGTGAGCCAAAAATGAAAACTTTCAGTTCTGTGCTTTTGGTTTTGGCCAGTGTTCATCTTCTTTTGCTCCTTTAGTCCCTTAGAGAAAACTGAGTTCTTTAACAAGAACGGCATAGAGAATGGGCCCTGTCGGGGCGTTTTTCAGTGCAGAATATGGAGACTGAAGACAATAGGTAGGAGATTGGGAAAAAAGTCTGGCTCACTTCCTGAAGAGGATTTGCAGTGTTAGCAGAGTGATGGGAAAGCCAAGGTGTCTCCTTCTCAGCCACTTATCAGTACCCAGGTGTGCTGAGTCCCGGGAGCTGCCTGAAGCTCAGAGCCAGGCTCAGCTGCTAATTTCTAAGCTTTGCTTTCCTGTAGTTGTAAAAATAATTGTGTCAACCATGCAAGGTCCTAAGACAGACTTTGTAGTGGTTGCTCGAATAGAACTGAGTGATTGGCAGGTCACTGCAGGTGTATGTGATGTAACAACCAGACATTGTCATCTGATAGGTGATTACAACAACATTCTTGTTCTTGAACAACATTCCCCTAAGTTTCAAACGGTTCTTACTCCTTTTTAAAAGAGATTCAACAATTGTCTAAATTATTATCATAAACATACATTCCAGTTACTTTTGTTGACTCCCCACGTGGCCCTGCTCACTTGTTATTGTCCTAAAAATAGAAGACAGACCTGTTAGAGACTTTATTTTTTTGAGGCAGGTACCATTGTGTAGCCAAGGCTGGCCTGGGATATGCAGTTCTTTTAAGATTACAAAGAATCCTGTCCTTTGTCTCCTCCATTAATGTAAGTCTTGCATGTTACAGTTTGATGTTTATTTCTTGTAGTTGGCCTATGTACTCATATCGCATCCTCAGAATAGGGCTGGGCTGCATGTACCTCAGTTGGCCGAGGGCTTGCCTAGCCTTCTCAAAGCCATAGGCTTGATCTCCACACTTCTTAAACTGGGTGTGGTGGTGTACACCTGCAATCTCAGCTTTTAGGAGGCTGAGGCAGGAGGATCAGAAGTTCCAAACAGATACGCAGTGAATTCAAGGCTAGCCTGGGCTGCATAAGACCCCATGAAAACACCAGTAGAAACAATAAGTACCCCAGAATAGAGCTCACACAGTCTAGCCTGACCTTCAGCATTGACATGAAGCTAGGAAATTTTTAAAAACTAGGGATATCACTGGCTAGGGATTAACAGGTAGGGAAACACACTTGACATACATTGGGGAAATATTTTTATGAGAACTTTTTATTGTTTTTATTGAGCTATACATTTTTCCTACTCCCCTTCCTTCCTCCCCTCTCTCCTTCTACCCTCCCCCTGTCTCCCACACTCCCAATTTCCTCAGGAGATCTTGTCTTTTTCTCCATCCTAAGCGGATCCATGTATGCCTTTCTTAGGGTCCTTTTCGTTGTCTAGGTTCTCTGGGTTTGTAGTCTGTAGGCTGGTTATCCTTTGCTTTATGTCTAATATCTGCTTATGTGTGAGTACATACTATATTTGTCTTTCTGGGTCTGGGTAACCTCACTTAGTATGTTTTTTTTTTCCTAGTTTCATCCATTTGCCTGTGAATTTCAAGATGTCATTTTTTTTTAACCATTGTGTTAACGTACCACATTTTCCTTATCCAATCTTGGGTTGATGGGCATCTAGCTTGTTTCCAGGTTCTGGTTATTATGAACAATGCTGCTATGTTCAACGAGAAATATTTTTATAAACAAAAACTGATTGAGAAATGGGGCATGCAGGAAGGGACTGATATTGCATTTCCTTGTGGCCAAGAGAAAACAAGAGAAGCATCCCCTGCATGAGAAGCTGTGGTTGGGATACATAATTTTATTAAGATTATAAATAATATACAGGGCCCTGGAAATGAAGCGCTGGCATTTTAAAGTGTTTTAAAAGTCTCTTTCAAATCATTTAATGATAATATGACATGGGTAAAACTCTGTCTTTTCCAATTATAGTTTCTCTTACCTCCTTTAGAGATATCGAATATGCACTTGCTGTGTAAGAGTTAATGATTATCATTATTAAGAATAAACAGAAGAAGGGCTGCAAGATGGCTCAGAGATTAAAGCTTGCCACCAAGACTGCTGATCTGACTTCGATCTGTGGGATCTGCAAAGTGGAATGAGGTAATCAGCTCTGGCCAGTTGCCCTCAGACTACCGTATGCACAGTGTGGAATTTGCAGAGACTTCCTCACACATAAATAGATAAATAAATAAAATGTGACCAAAATGTCAAGAGGAAGGAGAGTTTCAGAATAAGATAGTGTCTTCCTTTTACTGAACATTTGGTTTAGCTCCCATGATAAAATACATCAGGGAAGAATGGTTTACTGCCCAGGGTTTGTGCCCAGCTGGTAGCCGATCTTATCCTTGGGAGAGTTTGTCACAACTTAGAGGTCCACAGCTTGATTTTATCAGGTGACATTAACACACATGGACTTTTGCTTTTCTCATTGCTGTGACCAAGTACCCGAGAAAAAGTGGCTTATGCAGAAAGGAGAATTTATCCTGGTTCACAGTTTGAGAAGGCAGTGTCCTTCAGGGTAGGGAGGCATGGTGATGGTGGCAGTGGCAGCTCCGGGCAGTAGTGGCTGGGGTGGGAAGTGTTCCTTCCCTCACACCAGCAACCAGAAAGCAAAGGAAGGAATTCTCTTGCTGGCCTGTCTCCCTCCTTCCTCCATTTTTATTTAGCCTGAAACCACAGCTTATAGATGGGTTCTGCGCACATGCAGGGTGTGTCTTTTCTATCAGTTAAACCTCTCTAGAAATAACCTCTCTCTCTCTCTCTGTCTCTCTCTCTCTGTCTCTCTCTCTCTGTCTCTCTNCACACACACACACACACACACACGCACGCACACAGAGGTATATTTCATAGGTGATTCTGAATCCAGTCAAGATGGATCATTATCGTGTCAAGTTAAAGTTAGCAGAGCTGTTTACATCTAGCAGCGCGAAGGTTCCCTTTAGACCTAAGTCCTTGCTAAAACACTCAGATTCCTGTTTTCATTTGCCTCCCACCTTGCTCAGGGACACAGCTCTGCACCGCCAAGCCAGCATTCAAGTCCTTTCCAGGCATACTTCTGATAATTTTTAGTTGTCTAAAAATGATGACAATAATAGCTGAGAAAAAAACAATGTGCATGATGCATTTGATGAGGGTGTGAAGTTAATTCTCTCTTTTGAAATGTAAATATTCTTTCCAAAACCAAAAGGATGGTGAATGGATAATAAGGACTGTCTTACTGTTTTGTAGCACAGAGCGAAGGAGCTGTGAGCCAAGGTGGAGGAATGTTATTATAGGCTACCCCTTGCTGTGCTGTGGCTGTGGAGAGCAAGGCCCCTGAGAATGCTTTTAAAATTTAATTATATTTATTTGTAAGCATTGCTGTTTTAAAGCCCTGTGCATGTGTGTGTGTGTGTGTGTGTGTGTGTGCATACGCATGTGTGTGTGTGTGTGCATGCAGAAGCAAGTTCCATAGTATTCATATTAAGGTCAGAAAACAGCTTGTAGGAGTCAGTTCTCTTCCATTATGTAGGTCAGGGGATTGAACTCATCTCGCCAGCCCAAGGATGCCTTTTATCAGATGATGCAGAGTTGGGGTGGGGCACAAAAATCTAGTAGATGTGTGACCTCATAGACAATCTAGGCTTGCTCATTGAAAACACTCGAATCTCTGGAAACTTGGGGGTTACTTGTAATCTGTGGTGGTACGAAGAGAGGAAAGAAATATTGGTAATAGATTTGAGTTTGAGTTGGTAATTGTGTTATTACTTTTCTGTTCTGTCATAAAATACTCTGGCAAAACTACTTAACAAATAAATAGGTGATGTAGGAGGGTCATCTGTCTATGTGTTACTTTCATTGGTTAATA
>LOEQ01004588.1:29143-39237 GCA_001685075.1 Bramus lutescens
CAGATTACTAGATATGGGTTAAGCAAGATATGAGAATTAGCCAAGAAGAGGCTAAATATAATGGGCCAGGCAATGTTTAAATAAATCCAATTTATATGTTGTTATTTCGGGGTATAAGCTAGCCATGCGGGAGCTGGGCCAGACAAAAAAACAGGCCCGCTCCCCTATCACTACAAATAGGGGCTTCTGATACTCAAGGCAATGTCTTCACTGTGAGACCCCAAACAGGACATGATAGATAGCATACTGTAGTCACTCTGGGCACAGACTCCGTCCCCCAATGGGGCTACTTCTTGTCTGCTTATCTTCAGAGTAACTTGGAAAGGCGATTTTAATGAATCTGCTTCTCAGTGTGAGATCCCATTTGTTTCAGTGAGGGTTTGGATAGGGATCTCCAGGTGCTGCCCTCTCATTCATTGCTTGCTCACAGCAACTCACAAATGCTGGCTCAGAACTGCTGTGGGGATGTGGAGCCTGTGCTCTAGAGCAGGCCAGAATGATGAGATAGAAACAGAGACGTGTTCAGGCTCAAGGCAGGACACCTAAGTGCCAGGTTGCATTTCTTAAAGAAGAAACTTTTTTTTTGAGGTAGGGGATCTGGATATAAGCAGTGGGTTAGGTATTTCCATGATTAAGAGGAATGAAGAAAGGGAATCCTTAATGAGCACTTTGGACACTCACCAAGTCAGGATTGGATTCTGCTGAGTGAAGTGGTAGACACCTTCGTGGAATGCTTTCTCGAGTGCTCTGAGAAACACCTTACTGTTCAGTAGACCACCCACAGGACAGTCACAGCCTCCAAACTCCGAAGATGTTGGTTGAGTTAGGAGAGGTGTCTACTGTGGGGGTCACTGGACGATGATTGGAACTATGTTTTTGTTTCACAATGAGAGAAGATGCTGCTGGTATTGAGAGTGCAGAGCTCTCGGAAAGTCTCGAGCATCCTGTACCACAGAGGCCAGATCTCTTTTCACTGAAAAGAATGATGCGATCCAAAATATCAGTACTGCCTAGGCTGGGAGATCTTGCTATAAGGTGAAGACATTGCTACAGTAGTCATTTGGGACCACTTTAACAAAATACCAAAGACTGGGAATTATTAATAGCAAAAATTTGATTTCTTGTAGTTCTGGGAGGTCCAGGATCAAGGAACCTGAAATGAATTGATCAGGGATGCTTTTTGGTTCTTTACTGGTTTTCTTCTTTACACGGTAGAGGAGGAGAACCCATGACTTTGGATTTTTCTTTATAATGGTACCCATCACATTTGTGGGGACCCGTCCTTGACCTAATCATCTCCCTTTCATCCTATGTTCTAACACCGTCACTTTAGGGGTTAGGGTTTCAGCACAGACTCTTAGCACACCATATGGACCACAGCACAACCCAAGAGCGTCAGATCTTGTCCTATAGATCTTGAAGACAAGGGTGCCTTGCAAGATGGTAATATTTAGCTGGAGAGAGATATAACAAGAGAGCATGGATGTTTCCGTCTCAGGCCCCTTATACTGATTCCTAAAGAAAAGGCAAGAAACCCAGGTCCACGTCTTCTGCTTCCACATCCTGTGATTTGCCCAGTACCAACCTATTCACTCATTGGGTGTTCTACACAGTCTCGCAGGAGACTTCATCTGCAGAGAATACTTTGTTAGGAAATAACCCAAATTGAAGTTTGAAAAATATAAAACAAATTTGTGAGTGACAAATGCTTTTAGAAATGAGGTTTTCCTTCCAAGTTAAAGAATCACATCTCAATTGCCTACAAATTTTGGAGCAAAAAAGTTAACTTGTGAGAAAATGGTCCAAGTGTGAGAATGTTTATAAAAAGGGTTTCAAGTACAATGTATTTTAGTGAGTTTATAGAGAAGAATAACCCTTTATGTTAGAACTAATGTGGTCTATTATGTAATATTTTAAGGAAACATAGATTTATGGGGGGCTAGGGAGATAATTTTATTATAATGAATTACTAATAGATCTAGGGCTTTAAGAATATAATCCAATATTATGAACTTACTTTAAGAATCTTCATGATCCACATTTTTTGTTGTTGTTATCGTTTTGTGTTTTGAGGCAGGGTCTTACTCTATATAGCTTTGCCTGGTCTGGAACTCACTATGTAGACCAGACATACCTCAGACACCCAACAATCTGTACACCTCTGCTTTTTCCATGCTGAGATTAAAGATGTGTGCCACCATTCCTAGATTATTTTTAATTATTTAAGTTTTTATGTTAAAAGTAAAAGAAGAAGCAACTAGTAAAAATTCCTTTTCAATTCCTCTTTCCTCCTTCCCAACTCTGAACCATATCTCTGAAAATACTGTCTATAATTTTTTGACTTTCCCTCCATAATGTCACTAAGCATATTCATGACAATAAAACTATACCTTATTGAATTTTTTCTTTAAAATTTTATTATTTTCTGTGTTTGGGTATTTTGTTTGTACCTATGCCTGGTGCCATTGGAAGCTAGAAGAGGGCATTGGATCCCCTGGGAGCTGGATCTACAGATGCTTGTGAGTGGCCATGTGGGATCAAAGCCAGGACATCTGGAAGAGCATCCAGTGCTCTCATGGCTGAGCCATCTCTCCAGACCCTATGACTTATCATTGGCCTGCATACAGAGTCACCCTGTTCTTTATCTTGAGTGACATTTCCCTATAAATCTGTGAAGAGTTTTCTAGTTTGCTTTGTTTTCATGACTACACGGTATCCAGTTGTTGGGATAAAACACCACCCCTTAACTCATCACCTGCAGACCCTTATGATGATCCTCACACACATCATCATAGCATCTCAAATATTTTGCAGCTGTACCATTGAACTCATTATTGAGTGGAATATTACATCATGTATGTATGTATATATGCATTGGCAACATCATTATGTAGTATATGAGAGCTAGGTATGGAGAAAGGCATTAGGATTAACATATGAAAGAAGCCAATGAGTGGAAAGACTGGAACCCTCCTCCAGTAGAACTACATGTAATAAACAGAGCACATGCCAACACACACACACACACACACACACACAAAAACAAAACAAAACAAAACAAAACCCAGTCAGCTATACCAACTCAGGGGAAGACTGGCTGGAACTAAGAAAAGATTTAAACTCACATGACATGGGGGTGTCAGAGCGTCTTCCAAGCTCAGTAAGCCAATTCTTCCCTTCAGTGTGCCTTCTCATCCTTCTTAAGAAATCATCTTGGGGGCTGGAGAAAGATGGCTCAGTGGTTAGGAGCACTGGCTTCTATTTAGAGAACCAGACTTCAGTTCTCAGCACTCACACAATCCCTGGGGCTCACAACTTTCTGTAACTTCAGTTCCACGGGATCCAATGATCTCTTTTGGCCTTTGCAGACACTGCATGCAAGTGCTGCAAGGACATACATGCAGGCAAACATCCATAAAATAAATAAACAAAATATTAAGAAACCATACCATCTGTACGTCTGTCACTATCTATGTGATCCTGGGCCGATCCATTGTTCTGGACAGAACAACCCCGGCGTTTCCCTGGGTGAGCTCCAGACTCCAGTCTGCGCCTGTTACCTGTTGGTTTTGTGTATCCACAAACAGCGTGCAGGATGTCACTGTGACGTATGTAATGTGCTTTTTTCCTTTCTCTCCCTCTCCCCACTGCTCCTCCCTCCCCTTCCTCTCTCAAACAGGTCCCTCCCACCTTTGTTTTCATGTCCCACGTTTCTGTTCTCCCTCCCTCCTCCCTCGTCCATTTAAACCTCTTATCTCTTGGTGTACTTTCTACTTTTCTACATGTACAAGAATTTAAACATATAAAGGGTTCTGCACGAGAGAACACTTGCTGTATTTGTCTTACTGAATTTGAATTCTGTTGCTTAACACAGTGATCTCTAATTTTCACCATTTTCCTCAAAATACAGTTGAGTGAAACTCCATTGTGTATATGTATCATGTATCACATTTTATCTGTTCACCTCTGGAAGTAGGGAAGGTAGAAGTCAAAGTGCTCACTTTTATTGTCTGGGAGAGACTATTTTGTGTTTTTCTGGGATGGAGCCTAGCATTTCGTTTCCCCCAGGGAGGAGGGTGTGCATGTAGGCTGGTTCCCTTTGCAGGTTATCGTGAGTGATAAACACACCTGAGCAGGTGTCTCTGCAGCAGATGTAGATTCCTTTGGGACTGTTCCGAGGAATGCTACAGCTAGATTATACGGCGATGAGGCAGGGTAGAAAGGTAGGGAACTGACGCAGAATTAATAAAAACTCAAAGAGAGAAATTGGGATTCAACCTGAAGACCTGAAAAACAAAGCCAGCCCCTGGCTCTTACCTCAACCTCAGTCCGAAATGGCGATCCTGTCTCCAGAAATCTCAGAACGAGACTGTGAGAGCTGTCTCTTCCCATTTTATAATTCTCCCTAGGGCTGGGATTAAAGGCGCAGACCACTGGGATTAAAGGCATGCACTGCCTGGTTTCTATGGCAAATAGTGTGGCTACTGGGATTATAGGTGCAAGTCAATGTGGCTACTGGAATTAAAAGTGTATGTCATTGCTGGCTAGTCTGTAAGGCTGGCCAGTGTGTGTTTACGTTCCCAACCCCCAGGCAAGCTTTATTTATTAAAACACAAGTGAAATGCCCCTATGTGGGGCAGATAGATAGGACACATGAGAGGAGAGAGAAACAGCATATCACCAAGAAAACCAAGAATTTCTGCCCAATTACCAGGTGTTTAAGGCTCCTCTCCCTTCCCACATGGAAATCGGAATCCCATAGGCAATCCCATTCACAGGGGAAGGGCTAAACTCCCGCGCTGCATTCCTGACTCCCGCTTTCCTTAGCAGGTTGTAATTCTGTGCAAGGCCTCTTCAGAGCCCCCTCCTTTAACCTCCTTTATCAAATAGGAGAGAAAGGGGGTGGGGAGATGTAGCTTTTGCGACAGCTATGCTAGTGATATTTGTGGCCAGTGCTAAGACATGTAATTGTTTACTGTCCTTTGAGAAGTAGTTACCCATGCCTAGTAGATCTTGTGTTCCCTTGGGAAGTACATATCCATGATGGGCTATGTCGCCGTCTTTCTGTGTTCTTTCCTCTCAACCCTCTTGCATAGACAGCTAAAACTCAGTAGCTGTCCATTGGAGTTTGAGGTAGGATCTTGTGTCGTCTGTGTGGGTCGACTGCACACTCTTCCTGCCTCAGCCTCTCAAGTGCTATACTGACACACAGGCGCCAATGCTAACCACCTCTCACACCTTCCGTCTGAACATGAAATTTACTGTTACCAAGCGGTCTATATATTTTCATTTGATTCTTTGGAACCTTAATTCCGTCTCATTTAGTACTGACGCTGCAACCTTTAAAGATTGGTTTTCTTTGCATTGAGCAATATGAACTCTCAGGCTCTTTCTCAATATCTCAAAATCACTTCTGAGATATCTCTCTTTTATTTTGATACAGAATTAAGCTTTGCTTCAAGAGACAAAATGGAAAATCCGCTTTTAACTGTAAGCTAAACAAACACATCTATGTAACAGATACTTTGGGCTTGAATTATGTTACTTCTATGTTTTGTTTTTTCTTTTTAGGACAGCCTTCCATTCCAAAGTTTTTATGTTTATTTTGTCTCCTTGTTTGTGGTCCTGTGATTTATGAAGGTCTGCATTTTTGTATTTCTGTAATTATAACTTCCTGTAGCTTTCTACATTTTTTAGGCATACGACAGTCGCCAAATGTGAGTTAGAATTTAATTAGCATCTAATCCTTGTCTGTTTTGTGTCGCTATAGCTGAGAGTCAGCATTTGATGCGCAGTAATAATTTTCTCGCAGTTCTTGAGGCAGGGGAGGCCATGGTGAGTTCCCCTTCTGACAGGGCCAGGTGGAACCAGTCTCCCTGCTTNTTTGTCTATTTAATCGACCTATGGATGCCTTAGTCTGGCATTTTAGGGCTGCTAGGGCTCTGGCTCTGACCCTAATAATTCTGGTGACCCTGGCCTGATGGCCTCTAGACACCTCATTTCCAGCCCTCAGCTCCTGACTCTTGGAAGGTCCATGTTCGAGGCATGGCAGTGTGGTCCTGCGTTCTAACACATGTTCTTTCTCTCGTCCGTTGCTTAAAATTCGCAAAGAAAATCCAGGTTGCTTCCTCTCTGGGCTTCTACATGTGTCTCTATTCTGTCCCCTAGTTTACATCTGAGGGATTACTCTGCTTTACTACCCCATTCCTGGAATAGCTGCCCTTGGGCACATGGGCCCTCATTCAAAGAAGTCAATTTCTTCACATTGGCTGTAAGTCCTGGACCCCAGTTTTGAGCTTAGGCCCCATTCGTTGGTCACAAGTCTTCCTCTGTTGGTAAGGCTAGTAACAGTATTTTGCCTGTATCTTTTTACTAGTCATATTTTAATCCACTTGATTTCTCTGGTTTATCTCTTGATGGGTCATTGCCTTGCTGGTGGTGGGGAGATCGCTGTTACAGGATGCCCTTGCTTGTTTCAAGACTTTACAGTTCAAGGGCTTTTCAGATCTTTACGACAGACAGTTTCCTCCCCAAATCCTCTTCATATGTACAAATTTTTAAAATTAAAAAAAATGTAAAGAGTAGTCTCATTTCCTCTGTTACACAAAGCAAACTGGGTCCAGGAGGGCTTTTCTCCACCAGTCTTGTTTACTCCTTTCGGGTTCTGATTGTGACCTAGGAGAGAGGTGATAGATAGACCCGGGAGAGGTGGGGAGACTGGGCAGGGTGGGAAGGGTGGGGGATGGGGTGACAGGGGAGTCTTATCAGCTCTGCCAGGAAGAGTACCCTCCCTCAGGATTGGATTTCTGCTTTAAAGCCCTGTTTTCACCTCCCTCCTGGTCTCAGGTTTTCCGTGTACGGCTTCTTCTGCTTCTGCTTCTGGCAGCTTTCGTTTGCACTTTGGAGTCTCCCGATTCAGGATGCTGGCATTATCGAAAACCAGCGGAGGCATTCCATGCCTTCTCGGTTGTGCTTTTGTGAGATTTACAGAGGTGTTTTCACTGGAAGTCTGATTCAGCTTTGGCCGTTAGTGAGTGTGGCACTTTCAGGGGCACAGAGACAAGGTCCATGGCAAGTTTAGAGGTTTCTTTCCACTTCCACCCTGCATGCAGCTGTAAGAAGAGAGAGAGAGAGAGAACGAGAAACCTTGTGCAGCCCTCATCTGCAGTTTTGTGTTTCTAATCGTGGCTTTCCCTCCCATGACCAATACACAAGAGTCTCTGCTAGGCAACTGCTGGTGCTCCCTAAAGCTCAAGGCTTTCCCTCCCATGACCAATACACAAGAGTCTCTGCTAGGCAACTGCTGGTGCTCCCTGAAGTTCAAGGTAGTTAAACTATACAGGTTGGAAAGGCAAATTGGGGGCAAGGAAGCGATACTTGGCATTCTACATTGTATGCACGATAATTTTTGTATTGATAACTTTTTCTTGTGTGGGTATGTGTTTGTGTTTGCAGGTGTGTGTGTGTGTGTGTGTGTGTGTGTAGGCATGTGAGTGCAGAGGCAAAAGGTTGATTATCGGGTATCCTTCTTAGTCTCTGTCCACCTTGTTTTTTTGAGACAGGGTCTCTCACCGAACCCTGATTCAGCTAGACTGACAAGCCAACAAGCCGCAGGGGTCCACGTTTCCACCAGGCCCCAGCTAGCTCATTAGAGACATGCCCCAGGGCACCTGCACCTGCCTTTTTTGCATGGAGATCCAACCCAGACCCTCCTGCTTGGGAGGCGTTTTTTCCCAGCAGAGCTGTCTCTCCAGCTCCTGTTGCATAATATTTGTGTATCTTATTTTTCCCATTCTCCCATCATTTCAGTACCCCCAACCTATTTGTACAGAGCTATAATTCAAGGATGCTGGGTACCTACTGAGAGCTAGCCTGGCTTGTTTTTAAAGCCAAAAGTTAGTGGGCATTGCAGACTCTTTATTTTGAATAGTCTCTAAAGCATATGCACTCCCCGAGACCTGATATTTTCATGTGCGTGACATTATCCTGCCACTATCTCCACCTCTGAATGTCAAGGACAAAGTTATCTATGTATTCCTTTTATTGCTACCTTCCAGAATCACTTAGCTGCTTAGCAACGCTCCGCTACATTTGCTGAGGTTTTTATCTGTCATGCTGAAAGCAGAACTAGTTGGGGGACAGGCTGAGTCTGATGGAAATGAATGCAAAAAGATTTTCTTTCAAAAAGGCGGTGCGGGGGAGGGGTGTACCTTAGAGTTTATTAAATCCTGTGCTGGCGGTGACATAGTGATGAATAAGTCACTAGCGTCACAGTCCATTGAAAGGAAGTAGGCTAGCATTTATTAAACACGTATTATGTGGCAACCATCACGTTAGACATGTTGTTTATGCCTTATAGATGCTCCATTGTACCGACATGACTGTCCCGCCTTGTACAGGGCTTGTCTAGGTTCAGAGAGACTGGAGCCGGGACTTGAACTCTGAAACTCTGACTTCAGAGGGCTCGCTCTTTCTCCTGGACCACACTGCTCACAGCTCACTACAACAGAACTAACACAGTCTGTGACATGCAAGCCATTGCTTGGACTGGTTATGAAACCCGGCAGTCTTGGGGCTCCCCCATGAGTACCTGTGTTAAAGTGTCAACTACACCCCAGCTGTAGGAGTGTAGGTGCTATTTGAAGTTCTGTCATCTGCAGTTGGCAGCTGTGTAGTGTTATGGTTTAGATAAAATGCTGCAGTTGCTCGAGTGGCCCCGCAGGCCACAAGAGCCATCGGGTCCCAGGCAGGNAGGCAGGGAGCCACATGGTGGGTGAGAGACAGAGACAGATAGGCATGCCATACAGAGTGCCGTTAGATATTTATTTAGCGGGTTATGGAGGGAAAAGGAGGAAGGGAAGAAGGGGAAAGAGCAGAGAGAGGCAGAGAGAGAGGGAAAGAGAAACAGGATAGGGGAGAGGAGAGGAGCCATGGCAGCAGCAACCCCTTCAGGAGAGAGATGGAAAAGAAGGAAGGAGCTCAGGTTGGAAGCAGGAAGGAAGATCCCCTTGCCTTGGTGGACAGGGGAGGGAGTGGGCGGGGCTTGTCTCTTAAAGGGACAGGATAGACCATGGGTATGCTCAAAGGAGCTGGGAGGTGGACTTGGAGTTCTGGGATGGGTGCGTGATTGTCACAAAGATTAAAAACTTTCATTAACATTACTGAGCATGTGTTATTTTCATTTAGAAGGCATGCATGCTACCTGCTCTGCTATCTACTGTGTGTGTGTATGTGTGTGTGTGCGTGCTCACACACATGTATGCATGTGCGTGCATGGGGAGATGTTGACATCAGATGTCTCTCAATCACTCTCCACTTTACTCTTTTCCCTTCTTAGTTTTTGAAGCAGGGTCTCTCACTGAATTGGAGCTAATCCGTTAGGCTGCACGGGCTGGCCAGCAAGCTCCTGTTTCTACCTTCTTGGTGTGTGAAATACAGTCCAGGCTTGTTGCTGCCCAGAGGCTGGCTGCATTCTTGCTGGCTTTAGTGTAGCTATGGGCAACGGGGTACTTTCTGGCCACACTGCTAGAGACTCAACACTGTGCCTTAGGCCCTCTAGTCTAGTTTTGTGATGTTTTGTTTATTTTGAGACAGGACTTCCCTTTGTGACTTAAGCTGGCTTCAAGACCAGATCTCCTGCCTCAGCCTCTGGGGTGCTGAGATCACAGGTGTGGACCCCCACAACCAGTCCTTCCTGAACTCTTGTGTTGAGGCCCCTGCCTTCCTTTGCTTCTTGGTACAGGCCGCCGCTGGAAGTAAGACTTTGCAGCAGCCATTCTCTGTCGTTGTGAAGTAATGTGACTGTGTGATTAAACAGTTTAGCAACACTGACATTTCTGTATTTGCACTAGAATTATCTTGATATTACCGGGGACTGGAGACGGCTACCACCTGCTAGGAACATATGCATATGTTTGAGCAAAGGTTAATGAGTCTGTTCAGAAAAATGAATCAGGTGAGGCCTGTGGAGCATCTGGGTTCATCTTTAGGGACTGAAGCTCGAGAGTTTGAGAGAAATTAACCCAATTTAGGGCCAAACAACCGGAAAGACTAGTCAAAGTTTGGAAAGCCTCTCTCTCTCTCTCTCTCTTTTT
>LOEQ01004588.1:88655-98720 GCA_001685075.1 Bramus lutescens
CACACACACACACACACACACACACACACACACACACAGATACACACAGATGTAACTAAAGAAATAAAAAACAAAGTTAATGACTTGAATCTGAAGGGTGGTGGGGATAGGGGATGATGGTCAAATGATAGAAATTTTCAGTTAAGGCAAGATAAATAAGTTTAAGAGAGGAAGGTGCATCATGCTAATTACAATGAATAGCTAGTACATATTTGAATATTGCTAACCCATTTAAGGTGCCCAGGCCACAAAAGTTGTGTGGCTAATTTATATGTTAAATAGCCTACATCTCAGTTAGAAGGTGTTTTCTGGCCCAGCCTGATTTGTCTGACACTCCCTCCACCCACCCCCTCAATTCTTACAGTTTAACCATCTGAGTTTCACTGAGCAGTTCTGATCTGGGATGTCCTCACTCATTCTTTGTGGTCAGCTGCTAGGTTGAGGAGTTGCTCCCCTGAGGAAGGCTCTGCTCTCCCTGGAGGTTCATCCTGAACCAGGTTAGACCAGGGCAGTGGGAGCTGGGTGGGGTTTCCAAAGTAAACACAGAAACAGGCGGTCTCCTAGGACCTGGTCTTGTCCCTGGCGTAGCTTGACATCAAACACATTCTGTCATTCCATACAAATGCCGGAAGCCACTAGCTCAGATTGAAAAAGTGGGAAATAAAATCTACCAAAAATACTTATTTTTAATTATGTATATTCCTGTGTATCTATGTGTGGATTGTGTGCACATGAGAGTAGATGCCCAAGGAGGCTTGAGACATCAGATCCCTTGCAGCTGGAAGAGTCACTGTGGTGTGAGCCACCCACCCTGGGCCCTTGGAGTCATCTGTAGGAGCAGCAAGCACTCTTAACTGCTGAGCCATCTTTCTAGGTCCCTGAATCCGCTTTTTCATGTGGGATGCCACAAAGTCATATTGCACAGAGGGAGTCACAGAGAAAGGAGATGCTCACAGACAATTTAGAAGATCTGTCCACTAGAGCATTCAGAACTTTTGCCAGTGTTCCCTAAAACCCACCAATCTTAATTTATCTTCTGGTACTTAGGGGGCTACCCTTCTCGGTTTCCTTTGTACTTATGTGCATCTGATATTCAGGCATATTTTTGTTTTGTCCTTGGTTTCAGAAGGATTGCGGGGGGTGTCTGCCTCCTGTGTCACAGATTTAGTTTCTGTAAATGGGCTTTGTTCCTTGCTGCCTTTAGTGTTTTTCATTGGATTTGATTTTGTGTCACTAGATAGCCTCTTTCCCACAGCTCCTTTCCACTTCTTCTTGATGCTAGTTTTAATTGTAGTGTTTTCTCACCCTAGAGGAGGTCATGCTCCCCCTTCCCCTTTTGGTCATAGTATCACATTCTCAGGAAATTCGATTCGTCCTTATCTGATTAGATATTTTCAGAATCATTTGTCAATCCTTGAGTGTCCTTCCTTCCTTCCTTCCTTCCTTCCTTCCTTCCTTCCTTCCTTCCTTCCTTCCTTCNTCATATTTCCTCCCTCATGTTCCTCTCCTTTTCCCCTCCCCACTCTATCCTCCCCTCTCCTCTCCTCTCCTTTCCTTTCCTTTCTTAAGAGTTTAGAATTGGGACTGGAGAGATGGCTCAGCAGGTAAGAGCATTTGCTGCTCTTACAGAGGACCTGAGTTTGGTTCCCAGCACCCAAGATGGGCAGTTCACAGCTGCCTGGGGCCATAAGACCTGAAACTCTCTTCTGGACTGGCCACCTTGGACATCTGCAGACAGGGAGTAAACACATATATATATATATGTAAATAAAAATAAATCTTAACAATGGTAACCGTATCACACAAATACAGATAATTATTATCAATTAAATGTTAATTTTAAAAGGTCACAGGAAAAGTGCAAAATCAAGTAGTTTAAGGAGAATTTGCATCTTTATAATTCTATGTTTTTTATTCAAGCACAGTGGGTTGACCTGTTTCTTTAATGTTGTATTGATTGTCTAAGAACTTTAAAATTGTCTCATTTTTAAAGACTTAAATGTTTTTCAAATTCTCAACCATGGGCATTTAAGACAATACAGAAATGGTTTAATAAATATTACCATGTCTGCTAAGCCATTTGAAGCACAGTTTATATGTTATGACTGATTCTAGCCTTCTAGTTTAACCTTATTTTCCTAAGGACACACAGACAAGTTCTAAATGATTATCTTTATGAAGCAAATTAAAAATAATTTCCTAATTGATATTCACATTTTCTAACTTATTGTCACAGTTTTTTTAAAATGAGAGTTAAATTAAGGCTCACATGTAATATATTTTTCTTTTTAAAAATTTATTTTCTGTGTATGAATGTTTTGTCCACATGCGTGTTTACATAACATGTGCATAGCTGGTGCCTGTGGAGATGAGAAGAAAATGTCAAATCCCCTGGAACTAGAGTCGCAGAGGGTTGTGGGTTGCTATGTTGCTGCTAGGAATCAAACTCAGGTCCTCTGCAATAGCAACAACTGCTCTTAATTGCTGAGCCATCTTCCTAGTCTCTGTATTTTGCTTTTAAAATCTCCTTTTGAGGAACAATACGCTCTCATACTTAATGACATTGATTTTATTTATTTTTGTTTTTTTCAAGACAGGGTTTCTCTGTGTAGCTCTGGCTGTCCTGGAATTTGCTCTGTAAAGCAGGCTAGGCTCAAACTCACAGAGATCTGTCCATTTCTGTCTTCTAAGTGCTGTGACTAAAGGTGTATGCCACTACCATCCAGGCTTTTAAAATACAGACATTTTCACACCAGTGGAAAAGTAAATATTTTATTAATATGTGAATCTGCAAGTGAATCTACTTAATTACCAAATACCATATTTTTTTGTAGTAATAAGGGGAAAGGGGAGCGGGCCCTGCTTTTCGTCCAGCCCAGCTCCCGNTTATTAACCAATGAAAGTAACACATAGACAGATGACCCTCCTACATCATTTTTAAATCAGTTTTACTTTATCCTTTCCCCACACACTAGCTAGTTTTTTCTTTGATTTTATTTAGTTACTTATTTTACAGACCAACCACAGATTCCCTCCCTCCTCTCCTTCTGTTCCCTCCCCACACCTCTCTTTACCCCCCTCCTCCATTCCCTCCTCCTCCAGTTCCAGTCAGAAGAGGTAGGGCCTCCCACCGGAGTCAACAAAGCATGGCATATCAAGTAGAGGCAGGACTAAGCTCCTCCCCCTTGCATCAAGGCTGGGCTAGGCATCCCACCCTAAGAAATAGGTTTCAAAGAGCCAACTCATGCGTCAGGGACAGGTCCTGGTCCCACTGCTAGGGGCCCCACAAAAGACCAAGCTATACAACTGTCATCCTGATGCAGAGGGTCTAGGACGTCCCATGCAGACTCCCTAGCTGTTGGTTCAGAGTCCATGAGCTTCTACAGGTTAGGTCAGCTGTCTCTGTGGGGTTCTCTGTCGTGATCTTGGTGCCCGTTTCTCATATAATCCCTCCTCCCTCTCTTCAACTGGACCTCCAGAGTTCGGCTCAGTGCTTGGCTGTGGATCTCTGCATCTGCTTCCATCAGTTTCTGGATGAAGTCTCTATGATGACAATTAGGTTAGTCACCAATCTGATCACAGGGGAAGGCCAGTTCAGGCACCCTCTCTACTATTGCTAGGAGTCTTAGCTGGGGTCATCCTTGTGGGTTCCTGGGAGTTTCCNCCTCCCTCCCTCCCTACTTCCCTCCCGCCCCCAACTGGACATCTCATCTAGTTCCTCTTCCCAGGGAGATCCATGCATCCCTCTGAGGGTCCTCCTTGTTATCTAGATCCTCCGGGACTATGAATTGTAGTCTGGTTATCCTTTGCTTTACATCTAGTATCCACTTATGAGTGAGTACATACTGTTTGTCTTTCTGGGTCTGCGTTACCTCACTCAGGATAATTTTTCTAGTTTCATCCATTTGCTTACAAATTTCCTGATGTCATTGGCTTTTTACCACTGAGTAATACTCCATTCTTTATCCATTCTTTGGTTGAGGGGCATCTAGGTTGTTTCCATGTTCTGGCTATTACAAATAAAGCACCTATGAACATAGCTGAGCAAGTTGTCTTTGTGATATTATTGAGCATCCTTTGGGTATATGACCAAGAGTGGTACTGCTGAGTTTTAAGGTAGACTGATTTCCAATTTTCTGAGAAACTGCTATATTGATTTCCAAAGTGGCTGTATAAGTTTGCACTTCCACCAGCAGTGGAGGAGTGTTCGCCTTGCTCCACATCCTCTCCAGCATAAGTTATCATTTGTGTTTTTGATCCTAGCCATTCTGAGAGGTATAAGATGGAATCTCAGAGTATTTTTGATTTGCATTTCCCTGATGGCTAAGGATATTGAACATTTCTCTAAGTGTTCCTCTGCCATTTGAGATTCTTCTGTTGAGATTTCTCTGTAGCGAGAAGGCATGAGAGTCTGTTAAGGGTTCTCAAGAATTTATTTAGGTATAAGATAGGGATAAACACTCACTGATACAGAATGGTTTAGATATCATCGCTTATCCAGCTGCCTTCATCCAGTCATTCTGTCCAGGGATGGAGAGCAAGCCGCCTGCTCCACTCCAATCACCCAAGAGAGCATCCTCTCCCTAAACTTTTAAGTTGTCACATCCGCAGACAAGACCATGCCCTAGGATTTCAAATCCCCAAAAGTCATTGGCTAAAGGGTTTGAAATCCCACAGCACTTCTCCGTTAGGTCTGTATTCCGTTTTTAAATTGGATTATTTGGTTTGTTGATGTCTAGTTTCTTGAGTTCTTGATATATTTGGGGGATCAACACTCTGTCAGATGTGGGGTTGGTGAAGATTGTTTTCCATTTTCCTGGCTGCTGTTTTGTCCTATTGGCAATATCCTTTGCCTTAGAGAAGTTTTTCGGTTTCAGGAGGCCTCATTTATTAGTTGTCGAATTCAGCATCTCTGCTGCTGATGTTCTTTTCAGGATGTTTTCTTTCATGCCAATGCATTCAAGGCTATTTCCCACTTTCTCTTCTTTAAGTCTCGGTGTAGCTGGATTTATGTTGAGGATCTTGGTGTTTTTGTCGAAGCTGGTCTCCGACACTGGGACTTGAGTTTTGTGCAGAGTGATGGATATGGATCTATTTGCATTCTTCTACATACTCACATTCACTTATGCCAGCACCATTGTTGAAGATGCTTTCTTTTTTCCATTGTATAATTTTAGCTTCTTTATCAAAATCAGGGGTCCATAGGTATATTTGTTTATGTCTGGGTCTTCAATTTGATTTCATTGATCCATCTGTCTGCTTTTTGCTAATACCAGGCTGTTTTTATTGCTACAGCTCTGTAGTAGAGCTTGAAGTTAGGGATGGTGATGCCTCTGTAGTTCTTCTGTTGTATAGAATTAGATTAGCTCTCCTGGGTCTTTTGTTTTCCATGTGGAGTTGAGTATTGTTCTTTCAAGGTTGTAAAGAGTTATGTTGGAATTTTGATGGAGATTGCATTGAATCTGTAGATTGCTTTTGATAAAATGGTCATTTTTGCTATGTTAATCAATCCTACCGATCCATGAGCATAGGAGATCTTTCCATATTCTGATATCTTCTCCAGTTTCTTCAAAGACTTGAAGTTTTTGTCATACAGGTCTTTCACATGCTTAGTTAGACTTACCCCAACATATTTTATATTGTTTGTGGCTTTTGTGAAGGGTGCTGTTCTCCTGATTTCTTCATCAGTCCTTCATCAGTTTGTGTGTAAGATGGCTGGCTACTGGTTGTTGTTATTGTTTTAATCTTTTTAGTTAATATTTCATCTAGCCACTTCACTAAAGGTGTTTATCAGCTGTAGGAGGTCTCTGGTAGAATTCTTAGCGTTGCTTATTTATACTAGCAATACTATCATATCGTCTGCAAATAGTGGGACTGATACTTTGACTTCTTCTTTTCTGATTTGTACCCCCTTGATCTTCTTTTGGTGTCTTATTGCTCTAGCCAGAGCTTCAAGAACTCTATTGAATAGATACAGAGAGACTGGACAGCCTTGTCTTGTTCCTGATTTCAGTGGGATTGCTTTGAATTTCTTTCCACTTAATTTGATGTTGACTATTGATTTACTCTATATTGCTGCTATTTAGATACATTCCTTGTGTCCTTTATCTCCCAAGACTTTTATCATGAAGGAATGTTGGATTTTGTCAGAGGCTTTTTCGGTGTCTAATGAGACAATCATGTGTTTCTTTTTTCTTTGAGTTTGTTTATATGGTGGATTACATTGATGAATTTTCATAAGTTGGAACTTCATCCCTACATCTTTGGGATGAAGCCTACTTGGTTATGGTGGGTGATTTTTATTTTTAAATCTGTTCTTAGATTTGATTTGTAAGTATTTTACTTAGTATTTTTGTATCAATGTTCATGAGGGAGATTGGTCTGTAGTTTTATTTTTTTGTTGCATCTTTGAGGTTTGGGTATCAGGGTAACTATAGCTTCATAAAAAGTTTCATAATGTCCCTTCTATTTCTATTATGTGGAACAATTTGAGGAGTACTGGTATTGGTCCTTCTTTGAAATTCTGGTAGAATTCTGCACTGAAACCATCTGGTCCTTTTGTGGGGGGACTTTTAATGACTGCTTCTATTTCCTTAAGAAATATAGGCCTACCTGACTACCTGATCTTGATTTAATTTTGATATATGGTAGCTATCAATAAATTTGCCCATTTCTTCTGGATTTTCCAATTATTTTGTGTAGTACAGGGTTTTGAAGTATAGCCTAATGACTGCTTGGATTTCCTGAGTGTCTGTTGTTTCTTTCCTTTTTTTNGGGGGGGGGACAGGGTTTTGTATAACCCAGGTTGGCCTCAAGCTCACTGTGTGGCCAGTGATGACCTTGAACTTCTGTTCTTCCTCTTTGGTTTTCCAGAGGGCTGGCATTATGGGCATGAGCCATCTTGTCTGGTTTTGTGTGGTGCTTGGTACTAAACCCACAGATTCCTGCATACCAGGCAAACACTCTACCAACCAAGCTATGTCTCCAGCCCCTCTCTTTTTCATTCAGTCACTGTCTCCATTGTGGGTGTATTCATAGGACTTTGGATAGCTAAGCATTTTGCTAATTGTGGCTTATTGTTTTAATAATTCTTGGCAAGATTGCTCCATAAAGGAAGTAGACATATACAAATCTTGGAGGTCGGATTCATCATGGACTTAGCTGAAGGGAGAACACATGCTCCTCGCATTATTTTCCTTTCTCTGCTGGAGGTGTGCTTTCTGTCTCACTCACGCCGATGGGCCCTGAATGCAGCCTGCAGGAATCTACAGTTTCTAGAACACATTGTCACCAGGGGACCGGTTCCCTCTGCTCTTGCTTACAGCACTGTTCCTATAGAACTCAAGTGGCCCCAGACATACTATTACCCAGACTCTGTGCCTTCTGTTCTGGCTCCATGGTACTGGGTGTTACAGTTTTATTCTGGACCGAGGAAATGGCACTTAATTATGGGGCACTTGGGGAGTGGGCAGAGGAGGAGTTTCAGAGTCTGCCTTCCCTTATAGAATAGTTGAGGAGGGAGAGAGCCACAGAGGGAGAGAGGGTTCTTCAGCTTTCAATTCTGTTGTTTTTAGTTTTCAGTGGCATTTTCTTTGGATTATACCTGCTTCTTCTAGGTTTATAGATTATCTTTTTGCCTAAGTTTTTCTGACATGGTGAGTTCTTTCCACTGATTGCTATATTTCCATTTGTATTTCAATGAGAAAACAGACCAAAAAAAGAGAGGCAAGAATTGATGTTGATAGTCAAATGTCAAATGACAAAACTCATTTCTAAAAAATTCCAGCATGAGGTCAGCAGAGACAGCTCAGTGGCTGAGAGCATTTGCTGCTCTTGTGAAGAGCCATGTTCGGTTCCCAGCAGCTCTGCACACAGTAGCCTGTGTGTGACTGCAATTCTGGGGTATCTGATGCCACTAGCCTCTGTCAGCATCTATGCATGCCGTAAACAGATAAATACAAGTATACATAATTAAAAATCAAAACCCCAAATCTTTAAAACCATTCTAGTCTGAAGGGTAGCTCCCAAGGTTTCATCCCTGGCAATCGGGAGTTGATGGCCATTGGGGGAGGGAGAGTCACTTTTTTCCCCCCCCGGTGTGACCATTAGCAGGTTGCTCACACCCCAGTGGATGATCTTATACCTGTATGCGTGTAGACAGCACTAACTGAACTCAGTGGATTAAAACTATATTCCTCTAAAATCATAAGATGAAGGCGTAAGGTTAGGAGAGAGATGGAGTGGGGGGTCCTGGAGGGGGAAAGGGGGAGTACGGAGTGATTATGATCAAGATACACTGTATACATGTATGGAATGTTGAAAGAAAAAATTAAAAACAATTTTAAAAGTGGTTAAGAACATTTGCTGCCCTTGTAGAGGACCTGGGTTTGGTTCTCTGTACTTACTAGGTGCACCATAACCATCTGCAATTCCAGTTCCTGTGGCTCCAACACCCCCCTCTGGCCTCCAAGGACACCAGGCATCCACATGTAATACAGACAAGGCACTTAGACAAATAAAAGAATAATAAACTATAGTCGTTGTATCTTCTGGTTAATCCTATGTCACTAATCATTACCTCCCATCTCATGCCTTTCTTGTTTGTGATTTGGCTAAGACTCCAGTAGCGAGGCTGGGTGAGCCTGGGCAACTCTATTTTGCTCCTCAGTGTGACGAGAGCCTTTCTTCCTATAGGATAGACATATTGGAAAGCTCAGAGTGGCACCCCTGAAGGCGCTTCTCACGTGGCAAAACAACCACCCTACTCTTGGATTTGGCACTGTAACCTGGACCCACCTTTGCTGACCAGAGCAAGTCACATGACTTACGCCAGCAACTGAGAAGCAGAGCAAACCATTTTATGAGAAAGCAATTATCATGACAGTGCCTGAATTCGGAAGCTGGGGAGATGGTGTTGCCGCTTCCTGTGCAAGGTGGATACTTGACCTCCAGTTTCCAGAACCCACATAAAAGCTGGGTTAGTGTGGGGGTTTGACTGAGGGCTGTCTCCAATAGGTTCATGTACTTGAACTCTTGGTCCCCTGTTGGGGTGCTGTTTGGGGAGGTTATGAAACCTGTATGAGGTACAACCTTACTGGAGGAAGCACATTACTGGGGGTGGGCTTTGAGTGTTGTTAGCCCCCTCCCCCTACTTGCTTTCTCTGTCTTTCCTGTGTGGTTGGTGATGCAATCTCTCAGCTACCTGTTTAGGTTGCCTGTTGCCATCCTTCCTCCACCGTAAAACCAAAGTA
Source organism: Bramus lutescens (assembly GCA_001685075.1). Taxonomy (NCBI): domain Eukaryota; kingdom Metazoa; phylum Chordata; class Mammalia; order Rodentia; family Cricetidae; genus Bramus; species Bramus lutescens. Next base: position 97,907 of record LOEQ01004588.1, read on the forward strand.
AATCTCCCAGAAGATACTTTTCGTCATGGTATTTGTATGCACACATACAAACAGAGAGAATACATACATAAACAGGACGAGAGTATACGTTCAGCGAAGGTGTAAATCCATCCACGTGCTTCCTGTATGAAGGCGCTGTGCAAAGGCTTCCCATGGATTTTTCCCGCCTAGCACTTCCCCCAATATTCTAAAATCGGAATTTTCTATCATGAGTACTGAGGAAAAAAGAAGCTGGAGATTTTAAGAGGTTCCCTACTACCCACAGCCTTTTGGGGGATTCAAGAGGAGATTCGGGGCCAGGTCTGTCCAGCAAGCTCGCGCCTCTCCAGCACTATGCCACATTCAGCTTCTACCCCAAGCCCATTATTGCTTATTCCTCAGGAGGTCCAGTGCTCACAAAGAAAAAGCAGAGATGAAAGCGAGGCTGCAAGTCATCTGATATCTGGAAAGCACCCATCGCTTGCTCCCCAGGACCAATGGCGGTGAAAGTTGCACTCCTGGGGAGAAGGGGGATTTGTTAACATGTGTGGTGTTTATGCCAAGTATCAACTAAAGCTTCTGGGTAGCTTTGTTCATCAGCTTTGGCTGACTCTCAGGGCTCAGAAGATGGATGCGGAGGAAACGTCTAGAAAGATAATCCTAATCACATCTGCTGTCCCAGAGTTAGCGTTTGAGCACTTACTGTACAGCCTGGGTCAGCAGAGGAGAAAGGCTCCACTTGGGAGGCATACATTATAATGAGTCACACAGTCATTAGTGTTAACCTCAGGCAGGGAGCTTGCATTTTGTGTGAGGGAGGTGGGCTTTTTTTTTT
>LOEQ01004588.1:124684-140388 GCA_001685075.1 Bramus lutescens
AAGTTTTACCCTTAAAATAAATACCCCTTTAAATCCCAACTGGTGTGGGATTGTTTATGACTTATGCCTTCAGGATTATAAGCATGTGTCATCATACTTGGCTCCCATTGCACGGGTACTGGTGTTTGCATAAGTGAGCATCTCCCCAATCCTCGGGTCAACTGCGTTTTAAGTGATAAAAGCAAGCGTAGCATCTAGTGAGCAGAACGGATGCTCTGACTGGGTCAGAAAATCCGGTACATGAGAAATGGTTGCTAAAGACAGATGCTTCTGAGAGATGGAGGGCAGAGGCAGAAAAGTCCAGGATGCAGAAACTGCAACTAATGAGGGACGCATGGGATAAGGCTGTCTTAGTCTGCAAGCCAGGAAGATCTCTGCACCCAGGGGCAGGTAGGAAAAGTTTGTAGGGTAGACAAAGTGGCCTGTCGTCCACCAGAGTATATCTGGGTTTTCTCAGACTTTGAATACAGCAGACATCAGCAGGGAACAAGTCCAGATGGCAGAGTCTAGGGGTCTGGCTTCCTTAATGACTTTGTTACACTGTAGGGTTTGGAGTGAGTGCCAGTGTCACCCCACAGGCAAGATGACGGTAGTCATGTTGAGCTGGGTCCCCAGTATTTCCATCCCCGACTGGCTGTTCCTGTGGGCTGCAGCTGACTCAGAGGCCTTTTGCTGGGAGATGCCTGCTCACCTCACACAGGCTGAGCCTGTCCCTAGTGTCTGACACAAGAGGAAAGAACAGTGTATGAGCAACCGCATCGTTGCTGTGGTAGAATGCCTAACAGAAAACAACGTGAGAGAGACTGGATTCATTTTGGCTTATGATTTCGGCCCTTTAGGAAGGGAGTGGGGCAATTTACAGTATGGCTCTTGGAGGCAGCAGAAAGGGTGATTACAGGAAGGGGCCAGGGAAGATGCAGTTCTAAGGAGACACCCCAGAGACCCACTTCCTCCAGTTAAGCACCACTGTTGACAGAGATTTCTGTCCTGCTCAGTACCGCAGCCATTCAGTTCCAAAGAAACACACAGAGGCCTACATTAATTATAAACTGGTTGGCCTATTAGTTCAGGCTTCTTATTAACTTTTACATCCTACATTAACCCATAATTCTTGTCTTTGTTAACCACATGCCTTGGTACCTTTTATCAGTGAGGCTTTCTCATCTTGCTTCCTCTGTGTTTGGGTGATGACTGCAGACTCAGTCTTTCCTCTTCCCAGAATTCTCCTGTTCTCGTCCTCCCACCCCCGCCGCTACTTCCTGTCTGGCTACTGGCCAATCAGCATTTAGTTAAACCAGTACAAGAGACAAATCTTTACAGGGTACAAGACCATTGTCCCACAACACACCACTTCCTGCCTTTCCCCATCTTTCAACAATGCCATCATAGTATGAATCCATCGAAGATCAATCAGACTCATTAGATCAGAGCTCTTGTGATTTCATCAGCTCTTGAATGGCCATTACAGACAGGCCTGGAGGTGCACTTTCCTGATTGCCTGGGTGCTCCTGAATCCTAAAGGTGACAGTGCAGACTCGAACTATCACAAACACCACACACTATGTTCAAAGCAAGACCAACATGATCCAGACCTCTGAGGAGCTTAAATAAGTTCCTGTCCAACTGAGACTTCACTGGCTCTTCCTCTTCCCATTCCCACCCCAAATTCCACTCCTTCCCCCTTAGAGCATAGATCTATTTTCTTCCACGTGTCTTGTGCACCTGAACCCCAGTGGAGACTCCTGACTTCAGGGACCTTTAGTACAAGAACAGGCATATTTTGTGTGTATGTGTGCACATGTGGAGACCAGAGGTTGACATCAGGGTCCTCATTCCACAAGCTCTTTCTTATTACATCATAGCTAAAGTGAATGCTGGATGGTGACAGGACAGCTCTGGGAAGCCATTTATACCCTCTAGTATGTGCATATACAAACAAAAAAATTGAGCTGCAAATCAATGGTTATGAATTTCACGTCACAGTGGGTCTCATTAGTGGGTGGATGTTGCTTTGAGATAATCAATACAGTGTGATTGGAAAGCAATTTAAAATGTAGCCTCTTGGCTGTGAATCCAAATTACCATCTCTTTGCCTTACTGTGTACACAAAGTCAACTTTAAATTAGATTGATGGAACTGAAGTCATTATTTGTTTTTCTTTAGTAGAGAATAATTCCAATAAATCTGCCTGCCTGAGTGACAGTTGTCCTCAGAGGAACACAAAAGGACTGTATTCTCTCTCTCTCTCCCTCACGGAGGCTAGAGGTTGCTCTTGAGGGTCTTTCTTAGTCATTCTCCCCCTTGTTCTTCATGACAGGGTCTCTCAGTGGCCTGGAGTTTGCCAGTTTGGCAAGGCTAGCTGGCCAGTGAGTCCCAGGAGTCTGCCCACATCTATCTCCCTAGCTAGAATTTTACAGGTAGGAATCTCAGGTGTTCAAACCACACCTAACTTCTTATGTGGCTTCTGGAGTGTCTGAAGCCACNTGTGCAGCAGACTCTCTACTGGCTGAGCTATGTCTCCAGCCCAAGGATTGCAAGAATTCCAGAAGAAACTTAAAACAATATGACACTAGGATATAGGCATCTTGAGCATCCTTTGCTTGCTAGCTATGACCTGGGCATATTTTTATAGAATCTCAGACTCACTTTTCCAAACGGTAGAGACCATAGGTCATTTTTTCTTCTTATCTTACTCAAGAAGGATGGAGTTAATGTAAGTGAAAAAGTGTCCTAAGGGTACAAAGTACTGAAGGGAACTATGAGATCCTCTGTTTTGGCCTTTAGTCTTGTCATGAGCACCTATTTCCCCTTGACGGAATTCCAAGCATTGGTGTTTTTTTCTTCCCCTCTAGCAAAGCCTCTTTTCTTCTCCATGACTCCTTTGGGGTTGTCTGATTCACTTAGAATTCATTTTCTTTATGAGTCTGGCCAACAGGAAGGTATAAACATGATCCAATAATAGATGTTACAGCACAGCTAGAATTTTACAGGTAATTAACCAACCCCAGATGACTCAAATCAAGGCTAAAACACAGAAAACAAAATGTGTCTAGTTTCTTGATTTTTAGCTCATTTTGCAATATGATTTTATCTTCTTGCACCTAACCCAAAATCAGGACTGAAGCACAGAAAAACAAAATGTCTAGTCTTGATTTTGTCTCATTCTGCAATGTGATTTTGTCTTTTTACAACCATGATATTGCAAACAAACCCTGATGTTATTATTATTTTTAAACAAATGCCCCTAGAGTGCTCAATTTTTCTATTGTGGGATATTTGATGTTAGTGAGTCTATTCTTAAGTCTTCCATCTTCTGTCAGCCTGACAGCTGAGGAATCAGTAGATTCTAAGGGAAGGGCTATAAAGCCTATGACAATGGGACCAAGACCTGTGGGCTTTTCAAGTTACCTCTCTAAGCTCAGTGTTTTCTTTTTCCTTTGTTCCTTCCTTCTGACTTGGAACTAGGTATTATTCTTCATGATGAACACTTCCATGTAGGATGCCAAGAGCACTGGGCACGACAGCCGAGGTGTTTCATCCTATACAAATACATCGCTTATTGACACTAAGATAATTATCTTTAAGTACACTAGAGGAAGTGAAAAGATTGTTTATCCAGGATAACCTGTTTTTCAAAACTCATGTAAGTCACCCTGAAGCTTGTTTAGGAGACAGAATCAAAGCATGTCAGGCACCAGGAAAGAACCCAGAGCCTGTGCCTGTGGTTGAAGCTGAGCTACCTTGCAAGGTCTGCAGCAAGTACTGGATTAGTTTGATCGCAACATTGAGTCTGGAAATGTGGAGGCTGCTCGAATCAACTGGACATTATCATCTTTTCATCCCGTGGGATATTTAAGCTATAGCTGAATGTATTGTGTGCTATGATGTCACCTTTTTGTAGCGAAGCAGTGAAGGAGACCATAATCTCTACTGTTCTGTTTCCGTAGGAGGAGGAAACCATCACAAAGAGGCTGAACAAAACGGTCAAGGCAGCCATCATCCTGGGAGGCAGGGGATCCTTTTCTTAAAAACCTTCATGCTTTTGGATGGGGTGACTATATGGTGCTAAGGGATTCTTGATGGAGAATAATGGCCTACCCTGACACTGCTCAAATATTTAATTTTAGAATAATGGATTCTTTTTTGGTCTTCATGTTGCAAAATTACCGCACTAGGACTGGAATTTAGTTGATTGACATAAACGAATTTGAAAATACAGTGTATGTTAGATCAACCTCAAGCTTGAAAAATGTATATTGTTCAGTTACATAAAGTACAGACGGAGGCCTCTGATTGGAGGGTTGCTCTCTTCTAAGTCTTGTCTCAGGGATGGACCTAGGCTCCTGCACTCCTGGGCCTTAGCATCTTCAACTTGTTTTCCAACTTTGTGCTTTGGATGATTTGATGAGTTCGTAATGGATAGGAGGCACATCTTCAATTCATCTTCTCATTATCTGTAACTCAGTGTGATGCTTAGTTTGCCAACTCGACATAGCCTAGAGCTGTCTGGGTAGGAGGCTTCAATGAGGGATCATCCAAATCAAGTTGGACCATGGGCATGTCTGTAGGGGATTGTTTTCATTGTTTATTGATTTGGGAAGACCAAGCCTGAATGCGGGGTACACTATTTCTGGGTGTGGGTCCCTGGATTATATTAGAGTAGAGGAAGCTAGCTAAGCAAAAGGCATAGACGAAATCATCTCTCTTTGCTCTTGGCTTTGGGTGTGATAGGGCTTCAAGGCCCTGCTGTTGCGTCTTCTCTGCAAAGATGGTCTGTAACCTGGAACCATAAGATGAATGAGCCCTCTTCTCCCTTGAGTTGCATTTGGTAAAGATACTTGCCATTGTACCATAAATGAAAGTAGGGCACTCAAGTGATACGCCCATCTAACCACCAGAGATACTGGGGCTAGAGTCCAGCTGTGGAGCCAGAGGAAGAGGGTGCAGGTTTGGGCTGTAGGCTTTGTCAGATTGGGCTGTAGGCTTTGTCTCTTGCGCTTTCTGTGTATGTTGGTTGTGGTAGGAAGTTCTAGTGCACTGGTATCGTGCAGGGTCTTCAGCTGGCTATGAAGTCGCTTTCAAGGCTATAACCAAAGAAGATGGAATTCGGGACCAATGCCATCCAGTTATTTGTAGTTTGGTTCTTGGGAGGAGGGAAAGAGAAAGTTGGGAAGACAAAGGAGGGACAAGTTTCTGCATCAGTAAGCCTTTCTGACTCGGACAGTGGAAAGAAGACACTCAGTAAGAGGACTTCCCCTAGGCTTTATCTGATGACCTCATCCCCATTGCTTAACGGGGCCTAGGAAACCAAGTTTCTCTTTACAAGTCCTTCTATATTCAGAACTGGGCCTCACTCAGTTCCGTGTCTTGCACAGTGAGGTCCTGACTTGACTGAGTAGCTAGGAAACGAAGAAGGGATAGATCCACAGACATCTGCACAGAAGAGCTAGGGTCAAGTGTGCACCCTCTCAACAACTGTGCCAACCTGAAACTTTGGTGTTCATTAGGCACAGTGGGAAGAGTTAGCTAGTAAAGTAGGAGTGTTCTGTAGGTGAACAGGCTCGGGCTGCAAACATCCAGGAAGTAGGAGGAGGAGGAGGAAGAGGAGGAGGAGGAGGAGGAGGAGGAGGAGGAGGAGAAGAAGAACAAGGAGGAAGAGGAGGAGGAGCTGCAGCTACTAGTTTTGCACATACTGTCAACATTGGAACTCTGACCAGAGGAAGGCTTTGCCATTCTTCTGAGTCTGACCCAGAGCAGGGAAGGGAGGCTTTGCCAGTTTCCCAAGGGTTGGAGGCATTTGGCTATGACCTTATCCACCACACACATTCACTCAGGACTTCATCCACCCTTCACCCATTCACTCAAGGCTTGTTTGGCTCCCCACAAGTCATAATCTTAAATTATTCATGAACCCAATGTTTCAGCCATAGAAATATTTCTGTCAGAGAAGTCTGATAAGTTTAAGCTCTCATACAGACTTTGGTGATTAGTCTTGACTGCCTAGAGTACACTGCAGGGAAGGACGCTGATGCTATATCCAGACCCACTTCGTATGAGAGGTGACTGTAATTGATTAGTGATGTCTGGAAGGAGAAGTGGAGGTTGAAGGGAAGGCAGTAGATGTGCAGCGTTTCCTATTTCTGGGTTTGAAAACAAGGTAAAATAGGCATGGCCTGAAAATACACAGGAAAGCGTATTCATTTTAGTTTGAATTATTTCATCAATTTTGTCTTCAAAACAGCTGGGTTCCTCCACTTTAAGCAGGAAGGCAAGTTTTAAATTAGAAAAAGAGAGACAAGTGATCTTGGAGCCTGAATAGTCCAGAAAGTGGAGCCTCAGGGAGCACGGAAGCAGGAATCCGAGCCTTAATTCTTCCTTTGTCCCACCCCACGTGACTTCGGCTGTGCATTTGTCTACACTGTGGGTAGGGATGCACATGGCGTCCTCAGTCTTTGCTTCCGGTTAGGTCCCCTCAGTGGCTTTAACGCTGTCCCAGAGAACAGGAGGACAGGCAGAGGTAGGTCATATTCCTCCTTTTGCCTCTTTCTTGCCCATCTCCTGCTCGTGGCTATGTCTGTGTCCTCCATGACCACAGCTTCCATGTTCCTGGCCCCACTAAGTTCTAAGAGACCCATTTCCTCAGCTCCTTGCATGTCTCTGCTAGTGTCTAATAGGGCCACAATCCTCCTTTTTAACCCTTTCCTTATCTCTGCCATCAGTCTCTTCACAAAGCCTCTTTGTCTGGGCAGCTCACCCGCAATGAACCTGGATGGGACGCTGGTTGACGCTCTTGGGAATCCAGATGCTGGAGAGGCACACTGCAGCAGGGGAGTCTAGAGGGAACATGGATCCTGCTGATTTCATTTAGTCAGTCCTTCACTATGAACAGCCCTCTTTCCTTCCCTCCTCATAACTGGATATGACATTTCCCTTGGGGAAGAAAATGAAATCCAAGGGACTGCTGAGGTGGCTCCGTGGGTACAAGGTGACAGTCTGAGTTTGAGTCTCTAACTCACATAATAGTGGAAGACAAGAACCTGATACAGGAGAATTGTCCCCTGATCTTGGCACTTAAGCTGTGCCTCACAGTGTGGTATGTGCATGCGCCATAAAAACAATAAACAAAATTACATTTTTTAAAAAAGAAGCCTGAAAACATCCCTTCTTTAGTGCTTGGTCCCAGCACTCCAGATGTGAAACTGAGCGGGGGGGAGATTTGAGAAATACGATCAGGTTCTGGGCAGCAGGACTCACCGATGTCCTGAAGGCTGGTTACCAACAGGAAGCACATTGAATTCGTGTGATTTCTTCTGAGTTCTCACCAGCTGTCGGCACTGGTCCTTGAGCAAAGACAGAAGCACAAAAACACAGAAGGATAGAAGGATGCTTATCCCTCCGTTGCCCTCTCTATCCACACCTGCCAGGCCCTGCATAGAGCGGAGCACACTATGCGTGCGTGCATGCATGTGTGTGCATGCGTGTGTATTTGTGTGTGTGTGCGTGTGTGTGCCCCCTTTGGTCATGTACCTCTACCACAGAGAGGAGGGGACAGTGGTTTCTTTTTTTGATTCAGGGTAGTTTGATGCTAACGTTCCAGTAACATTAGGATGTTTGAATTGAAAGTGACCCTGACCCAGCTGTCAGCACAAAGTCTACTTGAGAAAAACCAACAACTCCAGCCGCAGGCATAGCTTTTGTGAGAAGCAGAGAGTTCTTTCTTCCCTTTTTCCTTTCCTTCCCTTCTTCCAAAGGTGTCTAAACAATGCCATTTGAGAGAACTTGGCTAGTTTTCAAAATGTCTTAGACACTTTAGTGTATTCTTTGCTTGCCCTTTAATACATGTTAAATTTTATTTCTCTGTCTCTTTCGTATTTATTTGAAATCCTGTGCTCAATATTTTCTGGGGCGGCAGAAGTTTCTGGTCGTAGACATTACCATGAAGCTCTGGACCCCTGACTTCGTCTTGTGCAGCATGGATGTTTTCTGTCAGTGATGGAATTCTTTGAAGTTGGAGGAGCAAGCGGAGACACCTGCCCATCAGGAAACCCCTGTCACGTTCCTTTTGGAGACTCTTCCTGGTGAATGTGAGCCTACACAGCCCAGGAGGGCATATACCTGTGCAGGCAGGAGGATCACACTGGGCTCCCTGGCAACAGGGCTGGCCAAGGATTCTTAAAGAAGATAGCGCTGAAAACAGAACGTCACGTGGTTTCCAAGTCTCGTTTTCAGCAATAATTTCAGACTCATCTCCCACTCTACAGAACTGTTATTTTTCCCTCCTGTTGTCTTAAGCCTGAGCTGCTAACAAGGAACGTGACTTAGATTTCACCTTCTTCCTTTGCTCACTGCAGGCTGAGGAAGAAGTGCTAATGAGCAGTGGAAAGAGACGGAGAGTTCACAGAGAGGTGGGCAGAAGGGCTGGGGGTCAGCCCCCCGGCCTAAGCGGGAAGGTTATATATAAAGAGCACACGAGGTGCAGCAACACGCAAGCCCCACATCTGCCTGGCTCAACACCGGCTAGCCTTCCCTCAGTCACAGCCCACGGCAGGGAGGAAGCCCAAGGCGCTGGCCTTCATGTGGTCCGTCAGGACTCAGGATTCTTGGACCCTAGGGAGCATGGCAGGCCTCCACAACTCCCCTTCCATGCCTTGTAGACAGAGGAAGTGACTGTGGAGGACTGTGGAGGATCATGAGATGTGGCAGTGAGAGGAGGGTTATGGGCAGGAAGTGTGAAGAGGAAGTATGTGAGAGGGAGGGCTGACAGGAAGGAAATTGTGAGGAGGACTGTGAGGGAGGAGGACTGTTAGGGAGGACTGTGAGGGAGGAGGACTGTTAGGGTGGATTGTGAGGGAGGAGGACTGTTAGGGAGGATTGTGATGGAGGAGGACTGTTAGGGAGGATTGTGAGGGAGGAGAACTGTTAGGGAGGACTGTGAGGGAGGAGGACTGTTAGGGAGGACTGTGAGGGAGGAGGACTGTGAAGGAGGAGGACTGTTAGGGAGGATTGCGAGGGAGGAGGACTGTTAGGGAGGACTGTGAGGGAGGAGGACTGTTAGGGAGGATTGTGAGGGGCAAGGACTCTGAGGAGACTATAGGGCAGAATTGTGGTTGGAACTGTTAAGGAGAGTATTGTGGGTATGGGTTACTGTGAGGACAAGGGTTATGTGGGGAAAAAACTGTAGTAGGGACGATATTGGGAGTATTTCTGGGTGGGGGAGCACTTTGGCAGGAGGATCATTACAGGAAGGCCTTGGGGAAGTGGGCTATGTAGGGACGGCTGAGAGGCTGAGAGGAAATTCACTGTGAGGGCCAGGACCACGCTGGGGACAAGGTCAGGGGAAGACTAATGGGGACATGGCTGTGGGAGGGAGGACTCTGATAGGGAGGAGTGGGAGGGAGATGCCATGAGGGTGGAAGACTATGAGAGGGAGGACTGGATGTAGTTTTATATTAGATTATATCCGGGAAAACTTCCTGAAAAGAACGTAATCACATGGTGTTGCCCAGCGAAGGGGATGCTGGGTAGTGTAAACTAGTCCAAAGTGCGTGAAACCACCGCCTCATTTCTGCCAATGACTTTGCAGCCTCTGGATCCTTCCTCAGCTTGGGGCTCAGAAAACGAGAGAGAAGTCTCCTCAGAGCTCCCATGCTTGCCTGTCACCTTGGCCATTGATGTCCTTCCTAGTGGTTCAGCGGATTCCAGCTCTGAGGCTGCAGTTGCTCCAGCCTTGGAGACGCTCTCTGACAGTATGTAGGTCTCTCTAAAGGTGGCCGAGGAGAAGCAGGCACACTTGATTCCCACACAGTCTAATGTTTACGGATTCACTGTTCATGTTCTAGATATGCTGTGAATCTTTGTTGTGCTAGATTTGTTTTTTTCCAGATTGTAAAACGTGAGCTACATATCTGATCCCCCAAGGTTGTGTGTGGATGTGGGGTACACTGTTGTGCTGTCCACTCCAGCATAAGCTGGCCTCATTGAGGATGAGGGGCCCAGCTGAGGAAGCACCTCCATCAGCTAGCGTGTGGGCAATTCTGTGTGTGGGGGAGCATTGTTTTGATTGATGATTGATGTGGGAGGGCCCAGCCCAGTGTGGGCGGGGTCTGCCCTATCCCACTGTGAGTGGTGCCTTCCCTGGGCAGGTGGAGACTTAGGCTGTGTAAGACAAGAAGCTGCTCAAATTAGGAGAGCAAAGCAGCACACAACCTCCTCCAGGGTCTCTATGTCAATTCCTGTCCTGACTTACCTTGATAATGGACTGTTGTGTGGAAATGCAAGCTGTCTAAACCCGTTTGTCCTCAGTCTGTTTTTGGTCATGGTGTTTATCACAGCAAGAGAGGACAAATTAGGACAGCTGTCAAAGAGCACAGGTCCAGTGTCATCTTATTCCACTATGCTCAGGGACCCTGCAGGGGAATATTGAAGCTCTCAGACTGGCTTCTGCTGTGATATCTCTTCAGGAGTTGTTATCTGAGTAATTAGTGGCGTTGCTCTTCCCACTGGTTGGCAAGCAGACAGTTATGGTCTCTCATAATCAGAACAGGGGAATCGTGAAAAAACAAAAGGGGAAAACCCCAACAAAATCAAAACCTATTTCTTTCTCTCTAGAACAAAAATGATGTTTGGAATGGGGAGTTCAAGGATTAATTCTCTCTCAAAGCGTTGGAAGCTCCATGTGAGAGACTGGAGCTGTACTGGTGTAAGTGTTGGCATATTCGGTCAGTATTATAAATAACCAGACCATCTCTAGAACAACAGATATAATTTAATAATTGAAAAAGGGGGAAACTCACGCTACCAGAGTGGAAGGTCCGAAGTCCATACGGGTCCGGCGAGCACTGTGTAGAGAGTGACTGCACCTTTCTACCCCTGTTTTATCTACCTGGGCTCCAGGCGGCCACACCCTAGCCAGATGTGATTGGCTGAGCTTCCCTATCATCTCCCCGTTTTGTCTGAACAAGATTGAACCAAACCAAATACAACTATATATAATAGGAACAGCTACCAAATATAAAATTACAAGCAATAAGCAATATTAAGCAAGAAATGCATAGCAAAAGTTCTACTAAGCATTCTATTTTAAGGAGTCTAAATAATGTATTGAAATTAAGTTTAGCTAAATCATGAGGAGGGTAACTCCAATTATCTAATCTTTACCTCCATCAAAGATATGAGAAAGGAATTAATATTACTTGAATAAACAGGAAGTTCAATTGAGAAACTTTCAAAATGTGCAACAAATGACAGAGACAACTGACTACCTGGGAAGTCACTCAAAGTCTCATTTGCAATGTTCAGGCAACCAACTTTGGCTAAGGTGGCAAATCTGGGAGCTGGAAAGGTGGCTGTGAATCTGATGCAAGCACGCAGGCCTGCTGGAGGGGAGCCGAAGTGCGCAACGGTGGGGTGCGTGGAGTGGGGGTGCACAAAGATGCAGGTATCTATGCCCAAATGAACACAGTGCGGCCCCAACTGGCTAGAGCCATAAAAGGTTCTAAAAGTCCCATGTTGGGTGCCAAGTGTAAGTGTTGGTGCATTCAGTCAGTACTATAAATAACCAGACCAGCTCTAGGATAACAGATATGATTTAATAATTGAAAAAGGAGGAAACTCACGCTACCAGAGTGGAAGGTCCGAAGTCCAAATGGGTCCGGTGAGCACCGTTTAGAGAGCACGTGCACCTTTCTACCCGTTTTTTTTTTCTACTTGGGCTCCAGGCAGCCACACCCTAGCCAGATGTGATTGGTTGAGCTTCCCCATCATACTGGGAAAGAGTAGAATGGTGGGGGGCACCAGGGTAAGCCTTGAGCTTTTGACACTTAAGAGACCCTATAGAAATATTTCTTTACCTCTGTATTAGGTGGGTGTAAAATAAATTCTTGATGCTCTTACCACACATCCGTGTGAGCCTATGCAGCTGCAGGACAGCAGGTGACATAATTTTAGTCCTAGTTAGGGTCACAGCCAGGGCAACTGATCAAATGACTTTCTGTATTCATGTTATTGTATCACCAGATAATGGCACAGTCTATGTGTGTGTGTGGTACCCTCCTTCACACTTACTACATCTGGTGAAGGTCTGTGTGAATGGAGGTGAGAAAGGGGCAAAGGAGTGGAGAGACAGAATGAGACCCATGTGTCAGGTGATCTTAGTTTTTTTCTGCATGTGGGGATGATGTAACCATCAGAGCCCTCTGACGGATCCCTTACAGACTGAATTCGTTACCCTATGGATGGTCTCTTATTGTGTACTGGGAAGGGACAAGGTGTGCCCACGCTCAGGGTCTTGGTGCCATGGTGACAACGGTGGGAAGCAGAGGTTGGCTGAAACTGGGCTGCCCTTTTCTAGTCCCTTTCCCCAAGAACACTAAATGTCTGAGACTCTCTCCTGGATGTTTTCCTGCAGAGTCACAGAGAGGAAGAAGGAAAACATTAGGTCTTGGTTGGCATTTCGCTTCCTTCCTGTTCTCCCACCCTACCCAAGAATCCAGAAGTTCAGAAAATTAGTTTGTTAGCCAAATGGTGAAGTTAATGAACCCACTGATATCAAAAGAGAGACAAGTAATATCTTTATGTGCGTAATTAATTAGCTTATGTCCATGAAGTGTTCTGAGCCCGAGAAGTGCCACAGATATCTTGTGGTAATTATTATTAAACAGGAAATACATCTGAATTTCTTGACCCCTGTGCACTTAATAGCCCTTGTTTAATGGTGCATTGATCATAGCTTAATTTTATACCATCAATTTCCTTTTAGCAATACCTCAAGACACTTTTTCATGCCTTTCAAGACTTTTTTTTTAAATCAAGTTTTGAAATTGTGTTTGCAAATGTGAGTGGCACCGAGGAGCTTCTGAGGGTGTCTGGGAGGAGAATAGTGTGGGTCTGTATGGAGACAGGCTTTCAAAAGACATATCTGCTAGTGTCATAGTAAAGGGAAAGGAATGAGGCTGAAAGGAGAGCATCCCACTACAGTGTGGGGTAACAGGCATTTTAGCAAAGGTGGTTGTTGGGAATTAGAGAAAACGCAGTTTAAAAAAAGTTACTTTAGGAACTATTGAAGGTAATATCTGAATAGACCCCCTGGAGTGTTCAGGAAGAGCATCAAATAACATAACTTCCCTGTGCTATAAATTAAGAAGAATGCAACAAGTCTCAACACAACTCTGGAGAGTTGCTGTACATGCAACATAGTGTCTAGGTAATAGACTAGTGTCATGAGTCTTATTACACGTAGAACATTATGTTAAATATTCTTCACACACAGACACAGCAACCTTTTGGAGGGGCTGGCTATTATTGTTACTTGCTGTGGTAACTTAAATGAGAATGTTCCCCATAGATTCAAATAGGTCCCCGGGCTGTTTGGGGGATGTGGTGAGGTCTTACTGGGGGAAATTCACTGCTTAGGGTGGGCCTTGAGAGTTCATAGACTAGTCCACTACCAGTTCACTGGTATGTTGCTTCATGTTGATCATGTGGTCTCTCCTTCACTTCCCACTCTGGCTTCCTGCTGTCATGCCCCCGCCCCATCCCATTATGGATGTGTCCTCTGCAACAATAACCCCAAATCAATTCTTTCCTGGTCAAGGAGTTTTGTCACAGCAGCAGAACAACAGGTATAGTGATGGTTTTGTGGGTGTGTGCATGTATCCAAAATAATCAATGTGCATACATTAGATATCTACATTTTTGTGTATTAATTATACCTCATTAAAGCAAAGTTAAATGATTCTTTCGTGACAGCCCCAGAAGTGGATAACTTTGAAAAGAATTTGGTACACATAACAAGTCTTTCTCTGTCTCACCATCCAGCTCCCAAATAATGACAAAAAAGACTTATTACTTATGAAAGCTCATCCTATAGCTTAGGCTTGTTCCTAACAAGCTCTTATAACTTAAATGAACCCATATTAATCTCCCTTCTACCATATGGCTTTATCTTATTCTCTGTGTTGGACTTGTTCCACATCTGACTGCTTCTTTGCCTCTCTTCTTCCCAGAGTACTCTCTGTCCCTGGAAGTCCCAACTATATCTCCTGCCTAGCTATTGGCCATTCAGGTCTTTATTAAACCAAGCAGAAGGCACCTTGACAAAGGCACATCTTCACAGTGTATAAAAAGGTTACTCCACAGCAGGTAGGACAAAGGACATCTGAGTGAAAGTACAATTGTACTGAAGACCAAAGCTTCTGTAGCAGGTGTGGGATGCTTGGGGAGGTAGCAGGTACTGCGACACACAGTGAGGAGAGGCACTGAAATCACATCTGACTGCTAGTTTATTCTGTGATGGAGTACAATAACCACCTTTGCCCCCTCTAGGGAGTCAGTGGGAGTGTGCCATGCACAGGGTTTAGGGATGGTGCACTGGAAAAGTCAGGGTGTGGTGGCCTTGGGTTAGGAGCAAGGGAAGGAGTGCAAGGAGACAGTGCACCGAGTCGGGAGGAGAGCTGCAGGCTGGCCAGTGTGGACTCACAGATGAGGCACAAAGGCTGTTAGGGAATGTTTATAATCTAGAACAAGTTGTGATCGTTCCCCAACCTGCGAGAGGGGGATCGAACCAGAGGTTTTTGATTTTCCTAAACCAAAATGCTGTTGATTGATACATCTGCGCTAAAAGGAAAGAACACGTCAGAACTAGAGACTCTCTTGCAACCTGAGGATTGCATTGCAGGGTTTTATGCAGTAAGATAGACGCCTACAGCCTTCTTTTGGCCAAC
Organism: Bramus lutescens; assembly: GCA_001685075.1. NCBI lineage: Eukaryota > Metazoa > Chordata > Mammalia > Rodentia > Cricetidae > Bramus > Bramus lutescens. Next base: position 139,405 of record LOEQ01004588.1, read on the forward strand.
TTTACTCCTGCGCAGCATTCACTAGCCCCTGTGCTGGTCTCTCTCTCTCCCCCTAGACTTACTCTGTTTAAGTTACTGCAGTCTTTTAAGGAGAAAAATTCCAGTTGGAATTCTGGGATAACCCAGGCTCCTCAGAGACCAACTGTGCTGGCTAATTTTTGTTGCCAAGTTGACTTCTTCGAATGAGGGAGCCGCAAATGAAGAAGTGCCTCCATCAACCTTGCCTGCAGCACGTTGTTTCCTTTTATTTAAGGGTGTGTGGTTAGGTGTTAGCCATGGAGCAATGGAGGTTGGAAGCTGGGGGAACAGATATTGGCGAATTTCCTGCAGGATGGTGTGTGTGTGTGTGTGTGTGTGTGTGTGTAGGTCAGAGGACAGCCTTGGGTGTCAGTCCTCACCATCCACCTTGTTTGAGATGGGGGTCTTTGTTGTTCTGCACAAGCCTGTCTCTGTCTCCTGCTTCCTTGTAGGAATTGAGATCACAGATTTGTGCTTTAGCATCTGGCTGTACATGGGTTCTGGGAACTCACACTCAGATCTTCATACTTGTACAGCAAACACTTGACTCACAGAGCCGCTTCTCCAGTTCCTAGATGGCTTTTCTTATTAAACATCTATGGCATCCTATGGCAGATCAGTTGTCCCTCCTCTGCTTGGCTCTGACCAATGTATGCATGGCTTTCTTTCCCTCCCCATTGCCTTATTTCCTTTATTGACAAATTATTCAGCCTACAAATTTTAGTTTACCTGCTCTTTCTGACTTATATTAACCAGGGGATGAGGCTATCTTAGCTACCTTGCCTCTGGTACTCACCTGCGTGATGTGCAAACACTGGAGTCACTCACTTGTTCTTGGGAAGGACATTTCCTTTCCCACATGGGAGTTTCCAGGTCCATCTAAGCATGCAAGTCGTGTTAGGAAATGACAAAGAGGGACTGGAGAGATGGCTCAGTGGTTAAGAGCATTGCCTGCTCTTCCAAAGG
>LOEQ01004588.1:141546-155993 GCA_001685075.1 Bramus lutescens
TCCATCCATCCATCCATCCATCCATCCATCCATCCATCCATCCATCCATCCATCCCTTCATGCATTTATTTATTTATTTATTCATTACATTTACTATGTGCCAGATATTTGGGCAAGATGACAAAGATATTAATAATATGCAACCCGGCCCTAAGGTGTCTTCATTGCAGACATCAGGAAACACAGGTGAGCTTTCCCTCGCTGCCATGATGAATCTAGTGAAGATGACAGGCAAGGGCTGAGGATGGGCTGTGAAGCAGAGTGAGCACCGAACGACACAGGCAGTCAGGGCACAGACACATCCAGGAAGATTTGCTTTCAAGGGCAGATGGGAATTTATCAGTTGGAGGAGTGGCCTAGAAAACTTTTCTTTGTTACCTTCTCCTGCTCTAGTTTGCAGTTGCTACCATACCATGTCAAATTCCAAAGAAGGGCCCTTCTCTTGGCCCTCCCTGCACCCCTGGGATCATCACAAAGTCTACTAGGTTTCAAAGAGACTAATGCTGATTTAGGAGTCACTTCTCTCCTTGCTATGACAAAAAGGCCCAACAAAGGCAACTTAAGAATGAAGGTGTGTTTTGGCTTGCAGTTCAAGGGTGCAGTCAATTGTGGAGACAAAGCCACGGTGGCAGGAACTTGAAGTAGCTGGCCACATGGCTTCCACAGTCAGGAAGCAGAGAGAGATGGATGCTGGTGTTCAGCTCACTTTCTTTTTATTTGGTCCTGAAGATGGAGGAGAGAGTCTATGGCCTACCAGTGTGCTTTGCTTTGATGGGCTCATCAACCTCGTTAGTCCCTGCTGCTCTGAGTGAAGGCTGCCTCGGGAGAGAGCAGAAGTGCTCCTTATGTTCACTGCAGAAGGTACAGGCAGCAAAACGCGTTTTAGTACCACAGTTCTGTTGAGGGAAAGGTCACACGCCCTCCCAGCGTATCTAGAGGTATCTAGAGAGCAATCTGAATTTGGGAATTGGGGGGGGGTAATTTTAAAAAGATCAGGGAGTGAGTTTCCACGTGCAGACAAGCCAGAATATGACTGTTGCTGGATAAAGTCAGTTCTTACTTTATTAAAACACCACTGACCGTGGCAGTGGTAGTGGGGGAGTGTGTGGAGTGGCCAATAGCCTAGTTGCTATAGCCATTAGGGTAGGTGGACTAGGTTAGACGTTTGTCTTCTAGGTTTCCCTTACCCTTCATTTCATTCTCTCTGTGTGTATGCATATGGATACGTGAACACATGTGCACTTATGTATGGAAACAGGCTTACCTAAGGTCTTGTTTCCTAAAATACTCTACCTTTTTATTTGTTTGCCTGTTTTTAGAAGTTCTCTTTTCTCCTCTCCTCTCCTCTTTTCTTCTTTTCTTATTTCTTCTTCTTATTATTTTAAGACAGGGCCTCTCATTTTTCACATGCAACTTGCAGTTTTGGCTAGGCTGGTTGGTAAATGAGTCCCTAGGATCTGCCAATCTCTACTTCTCCAGCACTGGGATTTTCAAGTGCAGGTCACCATGGCTGACTTTTTATATGGGTTCTGAGGATGGAGCTCAGGTTGTCATGCAGGACTGACAGCTATTTCCTCTGCCCTGAGTCTGTTTCGTTCTTATTCCTGAAGACTAGGGAAGGCAGAAGCAGGAAGGATGCCCAGATGCATTGCAGCAGCCCACGAGAGCTATCTTTATGGCATGTCTCTCATCCTATTTCTAGAGGCTGGCAATATGGTAGAGCCGGGAAGGAATAAGACAACTGGGCAGTTGGGAACCTTGACAGTGGGTATGTTAGATGCTATGAATTATCGTTTCTGTAGTCATACCTCTTGGCATTCTTAACTTAGCATGGCAGCCACACTGAGGAAAACTGAGTCTTCTTTACTGCTGTAGATAGAGATATCTATACCTATTCCTGGTGGGTGTTCTTTAATATTTATAACATAGCACCCAATGCCTTTCCAAATCAGCCAGTCTGATCCTCTCTTTTCCTCTTCCTCCCTCCCCCCTTCACTCTCCCTTTCTCCCTGCCTCTCTGTTTACTGGGGATTGACTCTAGGGGCTCACATATATTATGCAAGCACTCTTATTATTGAATCATATCCCAACCCACTTTTCCCTTTTTAATTTGAGACAGGGTCACATTAAGTTTCCTAGGCTGGCTTTGAACTCATTCTGTAGACCAGGAAAGCCTTGAATTACAGTCCTTCTGCCTCAGTCTACCAAGTAGCTAGGTTTACAGGCCTGCAACTACCAGGCTCAGCTAACATTGTTTTTCATTTTCAGGAAGCCATCTAAGTTTTTCATCTCCTTTCAGTCACAATGTTCGCCAATGTCATCCCAGAGGGTGGGAGAGGGCCTGGGTAATAGCTGTCTTATTATTTTTAAGGTTTTATTTTTTATTTTGTTTTATGTATCTGGATATTTTGCATGCATGTATGTCTGTGCATGCTTATACATACCCGGTGCTCACGGAGACCAAGAAAGGGTGTCAGATCCCCTGGAACTGGAGTTAGAGACAGCTGAGCCTCCATGTGGGTACTGGGAATCAAGAGTAGCCAGTGTTGTTAACTGTTGAACCATCTCTCCAGGTCCCATGGCTGCCTTTTTCAAAAAGTTCCTTGAATAAAGAATTCTGACTTCCCAAGCCCAAACTGGACTTCTTCAGTTGCTTATTCTCAGTCACAAACTCTCCAAGGGAAACAGAGTGGCTAGTTTATGAATTGCCCCTTCTTTCATGTAAATCTCCCTGAAGTTTTCCAGCTACAGAAAAGACTTCTGTGATATTAATACCAATAATTTCCCCAAACTGATAAAAATAATTTAGTGCTCTTAGTTCCAACATTGCAGAGAACCAGGAACCATGAAGGTAGGGTTCAGGAGGTGATGCCTTGTGGGGATGAGGTTACTCCAGATTGTCTGGAGACCAGGAATGAGACCTCATATCAGATGAGATACTGTGCCACCAAGAACATAAGCCTTGATTCAAACAATGGAGGGGAGTGGAAACCTTCCTTCTGACAGGTGCACACCCTTCTCTTCCTCTCAGGTAGCTGGGTAGGTGGGTGGGAACATCTAAGTTTTGTATCAAGCCAAGTGCTTCTTTAGGAGACTGGATCCAAGGGGACAGACTGTTGAGGAGTCAGGAGTAGGGCAGTAACGAGGGGCAAGTTGGTCTCTCGTAGCTTTTTTATGTTTGCCTTTCTCTGGAGAGAACTCTAAATGACTGTGCGTTATTGATTCCATTACCCAGCGCTTTGGCAAAATGTTTAGCCACCCCAAGCTCTGGAACTTCAGGTTTCCAGGGCCGTGCAGGTGCCATCAAGCGCTCAGGCAAATCGATAGCCACAAAAACCAAAAAAGAACCCGCCCACAAAAAAAAACCGTCTCAAAAAACCAAAAACCAAACCAAACCAAACCAAAGCCAAAAAAACAGCAAAAATATTTACATAGCCACCCAGGGCCCTCAAGCACTGCGTGACCTATGTGCAGCCTGATCATGTGATTTACACGTGACGCAGCTACGAAAGCCCTTGTGCGCATGCGCTAGGCAGCCTTTAAAAGCTGGACATGCCCGCTCCATGTGCTAGTGCTGCACCAACTTCCTCAGGCCTGCGTGCCCATCTTTCTCTCTTAATAAACTCTTAAAGTGGGTTTTGTTTTGTGTCCCGTGATCTGTTCTTGGTCGCGCCGGTAATTTCACTGTGTGCCCTGCTGTGGCCAATCTCTTGAGAATGGGCACCATTACCAGAGAGGCGATTTTATTGGTGTGCTTTCTATGAGGAAGAACAAAGGCTGAATGGGAGTGATGGGGAACATGGACAGATAGAGTCCACCTTGATTACTGCTTGCCTGTTTGTCAGGGTTTGGTCTATGCCGGGCTACAGGCTGGTAGCGGCTGGTAGCATAAGGCTGCTCTGCCAGGAGGCCACCTAGGTAGGCAGAGAGGCTTATGCGACCACTTGTGATGTCCTCGCAGAGTTCCCTCCCAGACTCTTTGTATTAGCTACTCGTATTGCCGCCACAGCAAGGCAACCTAGGCAGGAAAGGCTTGTTTCGGCTCACAGTTCTGGTACAGTCTGTTGTGGAAACGAAGGCGCAGCAGCAGGAACAGGAGATGGCTGGTCACGCTGCTGTCAAGAAGCAGAGAGAGATGAATAGCTTGGCTCTTTGTATTCATTCCCGGCTTCAGCTCACAGAATGATGCTGCCCCCCGTTCAGGACGGACCTTTCCACCTCAATTAACCCAATCCAGAAACTTCCTCACAGATCGGTCAAAAAGTTTGTTTCCATGGTGATTCTAAATCCGACTAAGTTGACAACGAAAATTAACAGTCACACCATCTGCGATGCTAGGAATGGCTGTTCCCATTGGACTGCCAAAGAAAGCTGGGTGTGTTCACACTCATTTGTGAGCCCTGTCTAGGCCCCCGGGTCCAACTTTTACCAACACTACTTAGGTTAAGCTAGCTATGTGTTCCTTCAGGGTGAGTGCAAACAGACCCTACTCTACTGGTCTATGCGGCTTCTGTCTCCCCTTTAAAGTCGTTCGGATCAGGGACAAATTATTATGTCACTAAACAAAGTGAAATAGAATTGTAACAATTTAATTATCAAGTCAAATTGAATCAAAGCAGACAAAATAACGATTAAAAGTTGTCTAATGGTCTGGGTAGATATTTCTTAAAGGAAGACCTGCAAACGGCCATCAGGTATGTAAAACAGCGATTAAATATTAACCATTAAGGAAATGCAAATCACACCCACAAAACGTACCCTACCATTCCAGTTTGAATGGCTAATATCACCAGGACAAAACATACCTCAAATGGGCAAGGATGTGGAAAAAGGTACACTCATAAGCTGTAGGTAAGACTGCAGATTAGTGCAGTTGGTGCGGAGATTAGCATGGAGGTTCCTAATACACACAACCATGTCACCTAGCAGTCTCACCACTGGGCACGTATCTAAAGGAAACAATCCAGAATGGTGGAGAGAGATCCACACTCTCCCGTCCATCTCAGTGCTGTTCACAAAAGCCAAGGAGGAATGGAATGAGTTAGTGGCTAGGAAAGGGAAATGCATTGCACACACCCAGCAGGACACTGCATAGCTGTGAAAAGGATGAACTCTTGGGGTTAGGAAGACGGCTCAGTGGGTAAAGCTCCTGCCACACAAGCATCTGGACTTGAGTTTGGATCCCTAGAACTCATGTAAAGACAGTGTGGTCCCATGTGTCTGCCATCCTAGTGTTCCTATGGCCAAATGGGAGGCAGAGACAGGATAGTCCCCAGAAGCTATGGCCCAGAGAGCCTGATGCATGGATCTGTGAGCCACAGGAGACCATGCCTCAGGGAAGATGGAAGTCAAAGACTGACACCCCCGGTTGCCCCCTAATCTCCATACCTAGGCTGTGACAGACATGCACCTGCACACACTCATACATCACACACACACACAAACACACACACACACACACACACACACACACACACAAAGGATGAAATCTTACCTGTGACAGCATAAATGAGTTCCAGGAGACATTACGCTAAGCGTGTACACAGAAATAGAGTACACATAGAAAGCGTGATGTTGGTCACAAAGAATTTTAAAAAGTTGCCTAGCTGGAGAGCTTTGGCAGCAGATGGAAATTCCAGGTTTCTTTCCTTCTAAGAACAAGGAATTGGATGAAGACACCTGGAGAGTACCTTGTAGTGATAAGGGAGAAGGCCCTGCTTTTCGTCTGGCCCAGCTCCCGCACGGCTAGCTTATACCCCGAAATAACNTCTTTATTAACCAATGGAAGTAACACATAGACAGATGACCCTCCTACATCAGTACCTGAAGAGATGCTTTATTGAGGGAGAAAGGTATTGAGTGGCCAGAGCTGGAGAAAGGCTAAAGACTCAATGGCCCCAGCCGCCAGCAGATTGGGAGCCTCCCAGACCATTTGAAGAGCTTGTCTTTTTGCTCGTACTCTGTCACTTGGCTGCTTTCCTCTTCCTTTTATGTAGGCATTCTGATCCCAGCCCCCACATCACCCTCCTGGCTTACTACCACTTACGACTTCTGCACTGATTGGCCACTATGGTGGTATGGAAACATTTGCGCAGTTTACAATGCGGTGTACCTGCAGAGTGTTGGTGGTGGTGTCCTATGTTGTCCTACAGCAGTCTCCAGATGTGGACAATGAATTATATTGCCTGGACTTCTGAATACCTAATGATGCGGGGATGGGGTGACCATTGGCACAGGGATGGGGTGGCCATGCATTGCCTGGAGGAGGGTAGTGTCCCTGTGCTGGCCCATCTTCATTGTCAACTTGGTTGGATTTGAAATCTCCTCCCAGGAGATTGAGGCTCACCCCTGGGTATGTCTATGAAGGTTTTACTAGAGACTTAGCCAAGGCTAGGGTGATTGTGGGGGTTGGGTGGAGATCGTCTATAAATATGGGCATCTTCATTCTGTGGGACGAGGGCTTGGGTGTACTAAAGGGGCAAAAAGGAGAAAGCCAGCCCAACAGTGCCGTTCCCCTTTCTCTGTTTCTTGGCCCATGTGATCTGAGCTGCACTGCTTCCTATGTCCTCCCTGCTACGATGGACTGAGTTTTCTGAAATTGCGAGCCCAGATGAATCCTTCCTCCTTTAAAGGGATTGTGTCAGGCATTTTGCTCCAACAGTGGTCCTCATCCTTCCTAATGCTGTGACCCTTTAATACAGTTCCTCGTGGTGTGGTGATCCCCAACCATAACATTATTTTCATTGCTACTTCCTAACTGTAATTTTGCCACAGTTGTGAATCATAATGTAAACACCCGTGTTTTCCGATGGTCATAGGTGACCCCTGTGAAAGGGTCCTTTGACTTCCAAAGGGGTTGGGACCCACGGGTTGAGAGCCGATGTGTTATAGCCAAACAAAAGTAGCCATTTTCAGCCTTTGTCTGAGGAGACGTTTTGCTCTCTCCAGTGCAGAGGTGGAACACTGATCTTTAATGACAACAAGAAAAAAAAAAGTCATGTCTTGAGTGCTCCATTCTCAGCACTGAGGAGAATGTATTATTCTCAGGTTACATTTTATTCTAAACTAACATATTCTCCCCAACCAAGGGCCTCAAAGGTAGACATTACACAAGAATGTGAGCCATGGAAGGACATCTGTAATTTATGGTCAATGTACTTTGAAGGTGAAAAACAGCCTCCAGCCAGACAGCATCAACTGTACCTTCTGTCTGTCCTTTCATCCATGTTCCTGCCTAGTTTGCTAGCTGACTCCAGTAACCTGCAGGAGAGATCTGAGAGAGAAGGAGGAACGAGGGGGCACGCTGGAAAAATCCTTCATTTATTAGTAACTCAAATCTCCAATTGACTTGTTTCCCCCAGGGCTAGCGACTACAATGGAACCATGGAATTGGTCCAGTTAGGCTACAATTTTCAGAGAAAGACTTTGGTGTAGTGGAAAGATCAATGAACTGGGCGAGAGGAGAGCTGCATGTTAATGACAAGTGTCACACTCTGAGTCCCCAAAGTTTTCAGGGACTTTGCTCTCATTTCGCAGGCATTTCCTGATTGCAGTTCTGTGGCTTTTATCATCTATTTGGAAGGCCCAGGTATAAAATGGTCAGGTTTTGTTATGTTAAACAGCATCCTTTAACACTGTGGCTGAAAATCAAAGCCATTTTGTTTCGTTCAGAGCTCTGTGTATTGCTTGGCCTTGGCTTGGGCTGGCTCTGCTGATGGTGGCCTACTATGATACTTCTGTGTTAGCCAGAAGACCTAAAATGGCTTCTCTCACAGGTCCAGTTGCTGTCAGTCAGCAGCCGGAGTCTGGATGCTTGCTGCTTGGGTGCCTTGTACCTCAAAGCAGGCTGGCTCTGACTGAAACATAAGGTGGACTTGAGGATCCAGGCTCAGAAGGTGGGCAAGTTAGAATGCATAGGTTCTTTTTGAACCTTTGATTCTATCAAATTTGTTAATATTCAGTTAGCTAAGACAAAATACGTGACCTGTTGGGAGTCAAAACTGAAGAAGTATATTTCATCTCTCTCTCTCTCTCTCTCTCTCTCTCTCTCTCTCTTTCTTTCTCTCTTTCTGTGTGTGTGTGTACTCATGGGCATGTGTGTATGTGTTTATGACATCAGGACTCAATCTCTATTGTTCTTTGGTTGGTCTGTCTGTCTGTCTGTCTGTCTATCTATCTATATGTGGTCTCTCACTGGCATAGAACTCACACAGTACAATAAGTTGGTTGCTCAATGAGCCCCAGGGATTCTCCTGTCTCTAACTCCCCAACACTGTGATTACAAACATGTCATCACGTCTGATCTTACTATTGTTAACACTTTTTCTTTTTTAAACATAGGTACAGGGCATAGGAACTCAGGTCCTCACGACTGCAAAGCAAGTACTCTGTCCATTTAGCCATCTTTGCACCCCCTCGTTGTATGCCTTGATTGAAGGACTCTGTGGCTATCTTAGCCGCCACTTAGACTGGAATGTGAGCTGTCTAAAGAATACCATCACGCCTGCCAGATTGGTTCATTGTGTCTCACACATTATGCCAACCCCAGAATTTCCATCCTCTCAGGCTACTTGTGACCTCACAGGCCCTTCATCAGCATAGCCCAGGAAGCCATATCAGGAGAGCCCTGCTTTACACAGCAGATGTGGCGCAGAAAAGCTTCTCATAAATAGAGACTTCTGTGGCTTGAATATTTCCAGCACAATAGGGGAGTTGGCTGGCTATTCCAAGGGGTCCCCGTGGCGAATCCTTTCAGAGCATTAAGAATCCTTTTTTTTTAATGCTCCTGGTTTAGCTATTTGGTGGCTCAGAGCAGAGGGATTTCAGAATACAGATGATGGGAAAAATCAGCAGCTTTGAAATTGGACTGCCCTAGGTTCAAATCTCACTGGTGATGTCATCTTGGACAACTTATTTAAAGTCATATATATATATTAAAATTCAGATTAGTAGATGTTTATCCCCACCAGGTTGTAGGGAGGATTGCATGGAAAAGGAAAATGTGTGGGAATGGCCAGGCGTCTCACATGAACTTAGTGACTAAGGACAACTCATTCTTCTGAACAATCAGATGTCACATTTTGTATAACTACACGCCCTGTCATTGCTTCCCAGACACAAAGACCTTTGAAATATTTGTTTCCAGTTTGGGGACCAGCTTGGCTTGGTTCTCTCTGACTGTGCTTCCAGAGACTGGCTGTAGAGCCGTCTAGCTGTTCTCATCCCGTGATCAAATTCGGGAGGGGAGACGAGGAAATGAATTCATAGCTCTGTAGACAACATGGGGCAAAAAGTCAGTACTAAACCAATTTAAAATAAATTAGCTGAGAATAAGGCAGGTGCTGCCTGACACAGTATAGGAAGTTGTCTTTTTAACCCAATCTGCGGAGAGCAGGAAAATAAGCAAATTGGAAAGTTACCCCAGATGTCTGGATGCTACAGATTCCAATATGGCCATCTGAGAGTCTGCCACCAACTCTGGGTCACTGGGTAGATTTGCAATATCAGCACAGAACCCCGACTCCAACTGGCTAATCTTCCAGGGCTGTGAGAGAATCGGAAGAAATTTATAGCAGGCAGATTACAAAAGCAGCTCTAATTAGCCCCTTGAGACAATTGCATAAGAACTACTGAGAACACTGCCAACTTCTATCTCCTCTTCTCTGTGTTTTCTCTGAGAACCTGGCAATGGATGTTCTTTAACAATAGGAGCTGAGAGACCTTCACTCTAACAGCACCCTGAGGATCCAGCCTCCTTTACTTGCAGTCTTGCAAAGATCAATTGGATGTATTGTTCAACTTCAGGACACCATGGCTTAAGTCAGAAGAGGACCAGGACCGAAGAGAAGAATTGTCCCTTAGCTACTAGCTCCCCCACCTGTGTAGTGATGAACAAGAAATTCTCAAGCATTGATTGGTTTTGGATTTCTGTTTTTCTTTCTTTCTTTTAGGGAAAGAAAGAAAGAAAGAAAGAAAGAAAGAAAGAAAGAAATTTTTTTTTTTGAGAAGGGCTTCTCTGTGTAGCCCTGACTGTCTGACTGTTCTGGAACTCACTCTGTAGAGCAGACTATAATTCAAGATTTGTCTGTTTCAAGCATTTCAAACATAAGGGTTTTCCTGATTGTTTATTTGTATTCATAGAGTAAGACATGTGTGTGTGTAAGCTAGAGATCAACATTGGGTATTACTCCTTAGGAACTATACCCCCTGATTTTTGAGACAAGCAAGGGGACAAGGCTGATTAGCCAGTGAGTCCCAGGGATCCCATGGTCTTCACTGTCCTAGCTCCACCCCCTGAGTGCTGGGATTACGTGTTCTTACCACCATGCCCTACCTTAAAAACAAACAAGCAAACTTATGTGTTTCTGGGGGATAGAACCCAGGTCCTCATGCTTGCAGGGCAAGCATTTTATTGATTAACTTGTCACATCCATACATAAGACCTTCTTTGACAGGTTGCGATATTGTTTTAAAGTCAGGGGCTGTGTTGGCCAAATGGTCTTTTTGTTCTGCTTTCCCTGGGTCCTTGCAAAAAGTTAATCAATAAACTCATTCTCTAGTTGAATTTTGGAGACTGGCTCAGACATCCTCCCATCCCCACTTCCATCTCTCACAGAGAACCTAATGTGACTTAGTGACTGTTTTAGGTCTATGACAGAATTTATGAGGTGTAGGGGCAACATTAGCTCTGTCTTCCCTGAAACCAGGGGCTCCAAGAGCTGCTGGTTATGTCTAGAAATCTTTCAGGCCAATGGAGGATATTCAGTCTCATCTTTGTGTTATTTTCGAAAGACTTAGGTGATGCTCAGGACAAAGTAATTACAGGGAGGAACCTTATTCCTTGTTTCCCTCAAGTCTGGCTAATAATGGATTTAAATATAAGCGGCCTCCCATGACGATGGTTGCTATGCAGAGTAAGGGCAGAGCCCACCAGGAGGTGGTCCAGCTTCACCGAGCTGTAGCCAGAACCACTTGAGTGCTTGTTGAGATACTGATTCTTGGGCTTCCTCGTAGATCCTCCGAGTTGCTGGATCCAACAAAGCACAGAATTCCTACCTTTGGACTAGGAAGTCCTGTGGTTCCATAGATCCATAACCGCCTGTGAAAACTGACAAAGCAGTTCTTGGCAAGAGGTCTTGGGCAGGTTCCTGTCGACAGTGGGCCCCACGTGTAATCTTGAGGGTAACTGTCTCTGTTTCTGCTAGGAGAAGTGTTCTGCTTCCCCCAGGATCAGTGTCCTCTCCTGTGGAGCAGAAAAGGGCATGGCAGTTGTTCTTATGCCCCCAGGGCATCTGGGAGATGCTATTTTCCTCAGACATAAAAAGCAATCTGTTGAAGTCTCTTGATCCTTCAGCCGCACTCTGACAGGATGACATTAATACCTGCTCTCACAGTCCCTAGGGCTTCCCAGAGCCAAGCTCCATTTAAACTCAGTCCTTTAACCATGTGTATTCTGCAAGCAATCATAGAATGTTCAAGCAAATTGTTATCTTTGCTTGGCTAGTCTGCATTTTTCTGAAAATCAAAGAAAAAGGAAAGGCATGGAATGTGGAAAGGTGTGAGCGTGTGTTCTGGTTTCCAGCAGCTAGTGTGTATGTGTCAAGAAATTACACATTACTACACAACCATGAAAAGGAAGAGAGCCCTCCCCGCCTTCTTAGGGGTTGTCTTTCCTTCCTTCCGCTCTGCTGACGCTGTGGAACTGCCTGTAAAGCTCTGGTTCGCTTCTATGTCTTCACTTCTAGGCTCTTAGAACAAGGCTCAAATCTTGTTCCTGTCTGGCTCTAGGGACTACTAAGGGGCCTGACACATATATAATAACCTCTGTGCTATAGTTTCATTTCTTTTGCTATAATAAAAGACCCCGAGCAAAAAGCAACGGAGGGGACAAAGGGTGTTTCCTTGGCTTATAATTTCAGGGTACAATCCCATCCTTGAGGGGGAGTCAAGCCAAGAACTCAAGTAGCTCATTACATCATATCCACAGTCAAGACCAGAGAGAAATGAATCCACCCATGCCGTGGTCTGCCTTGGCTTCATTTAGCTTTCTTCTGTCTTATGTAGTTCAGGATCCTCTATCTAGGGAATGGTGCTGCCCACAAAGGACTGGGGCTTCCTACATCAATTAACATCATCACACCCTCCCCACCAGACATACCCACAGGTGACCTTGTCTAGGCAATTTCTCAACTGAAACTCTGTTCTTAGATGATTCTGAGTTGTACTTAAAAAAACCTTCACACTATGCAACCATGGGAGGTTAAGATCTTACTCTGAATCCAAGTGGTAATGCAAGAATGGTCTAAGTTGGGTGCCTGATCGAAACTATGAAACTTGCCTGGGTACCTGGGATCCCCGCACTCCCCCATGTTCTTCCACACAGCCTGGCCTTTTCTAATGGAATAGAACCAGGTTCCATAGCTGCCAGTTGGGTCATTATCTTTGGTATTTGTAGTGTAGAAGTTTCTTCTTGCCATAGGAGCTGGCATTTCTTGGATTATTTTCTCATATTTGGGGCTGTTTTGTGGTGTTCTGCCCCTTCTGAGTCTATGCTATGTTAATGACATACCAGACGAAAGAAAAATATCCATATCCAAACTCCCCGGGGCCTTGAGAAAGGAAAGTCTCCAATTAGCATTCTTTCCTTGGCAGCCAGGCTTTATGACTAAAGAGCTTTATTGGCTTTGGAAAGTTTTAGAATTGAAACCGAGTGCTAAGAGAGACCCCGGGCAAGACCTTCTGAGTTGAGGCCAGGAAGGAAGACAGAAGCAAACAGAGCCAGTGAAAATGGCAGGAAGGGGAGGAGAGCAAGGCAAGGAGGAGGGACTGGACATAGCTTACTGAGGTAATCTGCTCTTCCTCAGGTGAGATTTGTGGTCTGTAAATTAGCAAATTCCAGGGACCTGTCTTTTTCTTTTTTCTCTTGCATTGTATAAATGCTACTGAACAGACCAGGACATTTGTAACTCCTGCCTCTGTAAACGCATGTAATAGCCTAGATAGGCTCTGGAACATATGTGAAGCAGGCATGTGGAGCATCATAGGTGCTGTGGAATGGTGAACTGTAGCTGAGCCAGATGCCAGAGCAGACTCACATTCTCTGCGCACTCCCAAGTTCCCACAATGCACTGCAGTCTGTCTCCTCCAAGCCCTCTGCTGTTCTCTCACATTTGTGCCTCGGCCATAAGCCGCCCTCAGCCCAGTGTCCTCTCCCCACTTGGATAGGTGAGAGTCTTAGAAGCAGAAATAAAGACAGAGACCCCTCTGATGAGGCTGAGGAAAAGCAGACGAAAGACTTGAAGAGCAGAAGCATGCTCCACAGAGACTATGACTTCAATGGGTGACTTAGGGAGCACTGGAGTCTGAAGCCATCCAGAGAGACGTTGCACTTTTGAGTCCCATCTACCTTTCACATCACAGGACACACAACACAGTTCGACCCATCAAATGGCGTTGGGCGTGTGGTGAAGCCGTTCCTTGGGACAGAGTCATTTCTGTCACCCTCAGCGAGCTCAGCTTCCTTCGCTGTCATCAGCAGGGAATACACTTACGTGCGGATATTTCAGTGTGCTGTTGAGGTCAGTCCAGAGAGTGCTGGCTCAGCCATGATGGTGGCTTCAAAACCCGATCTTGTGTTCTCTCGCTCTGACAGCACCCACAGAAAAGTGACAGGCAGACAACATGGACATGTCCCTCCTGGCCCTGTCCTGCTCCTGGCACCCTGGACAGTTCCTACAGTGCTTTTGCTTGCTCATTGGGCTGAAATGCATCTATCAGTAACTTCCCTTGAGGTCCCCTTCACCTCCTAGAGCAGGTTTGCATTTCATGCAACAGTCTTTATGGGCGGATTTTAGAGAGCATGCCTGTCTTGTCTGCATTTTCATTTCCTGCTGACAGTTGAAGCCCAGCCTTTGAAATTTCATCTTTCCTGGTCCCCCTCCATCCTCAGTTGTCACCATCTCCCTTTGTTACTCAGATGAGGTAGAAGGAGCTAGAAGCTCCTTGTCTTTATAAATTCCTGAGACTGTGTCCTTAAGGCGTTCTGAGGTTACTCATGGGATCTCATTTCTGTTTTTCCAATCTTGTCAATGGAAAGAAAATGGCTTAGAGTAACTTCACACGTCTTGACCATCCCTCACTGGTGATGAATGACACATACCTTATTAATGTCCTGCTTTTCTGTGTACAGCATGATTGAATCAGTGGAGAGGAAATAACTCCATACTGGACTTCTTCCTCTGGTCACTGTGAGTCAGCACGATTAACTGTGATTTCAGGCAAGTCTCTCTGTTCCAGGGGAGGTCACTGCAGTCCTGATGGGAGCAAGAGGGAAGGAGAGAAAAGTGGCTCAAAGAAACAGATGCCAGCCTGGGGAGATGGCTCAGTCATGAAGTGCTCGGCATACAGTCACGAGGGTCTGAGTTCAATCCTTCAGCACTCATCCAAAA
>LOEQ01004588.1:156002-167979 GCA_001685075.1 Bramus lutescens
AAAAAAGACAGTGTATACTTGTGATTCTAGGCCTGAGGAGGCAAAGGAGGCTCCCTGGGGCTAGCCGGTTAGTTTGGCCTTCTTAACAAAGTTAGATGGCACCTGAGGGATGACACTCAATGTTAACCTCTGACCTCCTCACACAGATGTGCTCATGCATTCATACACACATACCATGAGAGAGAGAGAGAGAGAGAGANAAAAAAGACAGTGTATACTTGTGATTCTAGGCCTGAGGAGGCAAAGGAGGCTCCCTGGGGCTAGCCGGTTAGTTTGGCCTTCTTAACAAAGTTAGATGGCACCTGAGGGATGACACTCAATGTTAACCTCTGACCTCCTCACACAGATGTGCTCATGCATTCATACACACATACCATGAGAGAGAGAGAGAGAGAGAGATCAAGTGGTCCAGAATGATAAGATGTTGCTAATGTTTGGTTGGGAATGTAAGGGGAGAGGTCCCTTCATCAAGAATAACCTCTAGAGGGTGTCAGAGTTCTGATGTGATGGGTGGGAGGAGGAATCTGGGAAGGGAACCACACAGCATTCCAGGCAGTAGGAATACCAGGAGATCACCAGGTCCTGGGAGTCCAATATGGACCCCAGAGGAAGACAGTGATCTTCACCTGTACTTGATGTTCCAGTAAGATAGGGACTGAGAGTGTCCAGGTAGCGGCGTGGCCACCTGGAGATCACCGTGTCTTCTTCCAGCCCACGGAGGGGGCGGAAGACAACGTGGTGTGCACTGGGGTGTGTGTAGGAGGGAAGCATATGGGGAATGTAGGATGATAATCATCTGGGAAGTTTGGGTCTGAGGAGGAGAGAGAGAGCTGTAACTGCAGGAAATGTGGGGCAGTGGAAGATATTTTTAAAGCAGGGAAGGCTTGAGCCTGTTTTTGAGGGATGTGGTGGAAAGGAAAACTTGACTAGCTAGCAGAGAGATGGATGGCCTGACATTCGGAGGACACCAGGGAAGGGACCGAGGACCCAAGGGGAAGGACACTTCACAAACGTCACCTCAAGGGTATGCAAGGCTTCAAAGACCACACTCTTATTTACCAAGCCAGTGGGTAGTCCCTGTCTCATCCTTAATCCACCACAAGTTTTTCTCTAGACCTGAGTTCTGGGGGGCTGGAATGGCAAGTGTGTGCAACAGGGGAAGGGTGTGTGCATATCCCAGATCCTACTGCTTAGCACATCCCTCTGTGCTGAGACCCTCTAAGTCCACAGTATCTGACCAGCTGTGACATTCATGCCCCAGATCCCTAGACACTTGATCATTTCAAGCATCTATTCTTTCTTGATCTTTCAGACCTTTGTCCATTCTCTCTGGCTTCCTGAGGGACTCAACTGGATGAACCTGCAATTAATTGCAGGGCACATGATGGTCTTTTGTGATCTTGTCTACTCTAGACTCTCTGTCTAGTGCCCTTGGTCAAGGTTTTTAAGAGTAGTGTGTGTGTTCATGTGTGTTAGTGCAGATGCATCGGTACCATGGTGCTTGTATATGGGTCAGAGGACAACCTCTGGTGTTGGTGTTTTGAGACCAGGTTTATGCTGAGCTAGGTGCTCCACAAGATGCTGGGGAGTCTCCTGCCTGCCTCCTATCTCCCCATGGAGCTGTGAGACTACCATGGCTTACACTGCTATGCCCAGCCTCTGTGTCTATTCTGGAATCTAAACTCAGGTCCTCTCACACTGTTGACTGTCTCTCCAGCTCCCGGCATGATTTCTCTTATATATCAAGCTACTCTGTGCATTCACCCAACTCATAGAGATACCTAAGTCGTCCATCGTCCTCCCCTGTTCTAAGTGGCCCAGCTGCACTTACTAGAACTTCGAGATGGCTAATTACACAGTTTTAGGCATTAATAAAATTGGCGGTGACTGTTATGCATATTTTTAAAAATTCCTAGGGTCATTGTCAACATCATCCTTATTCTGTTTTGAGATGGGGCCTCATGTCCCCCAAGAGGCCATCAAACTTACCATGTAGCCAGGAATGACCTTTAAACTTCTAATCTCTTTGCCTCTGCCTCTGAAGTCCTGGAATTGCAGACATGAGTGACCACAGCCAGTTTATGTGATGCTGAACATTGAACTCGGGTTTTCCTGCATGCCAGGCAAACATTCTGCCAACTGAGCTGTATCTCCAGTTCTGAAGAATTATTTTTTAAAAACATCAATTAGAGCTACATTTTCATCTCTTTTGTGCCTAACTAATTTTTCAAAGATCTTAAGACAGAAGCCCACACTTTTTTAAAAAAAAAAATCAAGAAACTGCAAGTCAATAAACACTCTATTCCCATTCCACCCTACACGCATCCCACCCAGTGACAATGAAATACACACTGACAAGAGCAATAAGAAAAATAATAACGTTATCGCAGGATCAATGTCTATTTCTGGCTTCATAAATAAAGGACCCAGCTTCCATTGATGTTTAATTTTTGTAAACGCCTCTAGAAATGTAAGTATGGTAAGAAAACATTAGCCCGAGATAATGTTCAATTTCTCCCAACATAAGCTTTTAAAACTTGGACGTGTGCAGTTTTCAGTCTGGGGAAAATTCGGAGCAAATATCTCTAGAGCAGACTATGGCAGGTTTGTTTAAGCGGGCTAGCTTTATGGTGCAGGTCTAGAGGGCAGGAAGGTAGAAACTGCTGCAGTAATAGAGATATAGAACTCTGGAAGCCTGTAGCCTCATATTTGTACAACAAGGGTGCTCTTCTGTATTCATGATGATGGGGCATCCATATGCCCCAAGCCAAGTTCAGAAGGACCAAGGGTTGTGTACAGGAGGGGTGGCCTCTGGTCTCTGTTGGGTATCAAGACGGACCGTTTCTTTTTACCCACACAATTGCTCTGACGTTGACTCAGCTCCCTGGAGCAGTATTGTCAGCACCTGGATTGAGGAACAAATGAGATCTTGCTAGTTCTGCCCAAGCTGTGAAACTAGAGAGCTTTGAATTCAGGCAGATAGATAACAGAGAAAGGCTGCCAGAGATGAATTCTACTGCCATCCCCCAGTGTTCCCTGCTGGGGTCTAAGAGCCCAACTTGTTCTTTTCCAGAACAAACTCATTAGAAGAGAAGGCAAGAAAGCTATGTGTGTATCTTCAGTACTCTGTTGGAGTCACAGAAGTGTTTCGTTTTGTGTGTGTGTGTGTGTGTGTGTTTGAACCTCAAATTTGCATCAGACTAATGAGTGCTTTCCTTAAATATCTTTTGGGCTGCAGTCTGCTTATCTGGTTCTGAAGGTCTGGAAGTGTGGGTGCAGGACTGTGCAATTATAAGCAGTGTCGTGTGGTGTTAACATGGCAGGCCAGGAGGCCACCTCTTGAGAACCCATAGTCTGGAGTCTTTTGACCCAGACACTGGACTGTCATGGGCCAACATATGCATCCTTCTGCACACATGGGCTCAAACCCAGCCAGGCAGTCCCCATGTGCTGAAAGGAAGCCTTCATCTTGGGTGTGTGGACAGATGGATATCTATTCATGTGGCTGCACACTGCAGGTTCTTGAGAATGTGAAGGCTAGAGGTCATTTGTGACTGCCCCTTTGTCAGTAGGTATCCATCTTGTTTCTTGAGACAGGGTGTCCCACGTTTACTTGGGACTCACCAATTAGGCTAGGTTAGCAAGCCCCTAGGGCCCTCCTGTCTCAGCCTCCCCAGTGCTGGGATTACAAGCATGTACCACAACAATTAGCTTTTTTAAGTGGGTTCTGAGAAAAAAACTTGGGCTCTCATGACTGAAGAGCAAGCTCACTAGTAAATAAGCTATTTCCCCAGCCCCCATTTCTTTGCTCTGTTGTTGATCTGAATGTTGGTCACTACACATATTGACTCTGAAATCTCCCTCTTCATGCTTTGGAGAGTGAGTTATTCTGCTATTCTAAAGTCACGAGGGCTTGGAAAGACATGGGTGGTTTTTGCTACCCTGACCTCTGCCTGTAAGCATTTTTAACTGCACAGAGGAAAGAGGCAGCTCCTGGGAGCCCGCAACAGCCAGGCAAGTCTGAGACCCTGAGGTCCCCACAGCTGGTTCCCATTTGCTATGGGCATAACTTAGTGTCATCCCAGGCAAACTGTGATGGAGCATGCTGGCTCCTCTCCAATTCCATCCAAACCAGGACCTCCCAGCAGAACATCCTGTCAAAACCAGGAGGAGGGATGTGGGCATCCGAGCGCAAGGCAGGAATGTGAAGTTCTGATGGTCTTAGACTGGTATGGCTGCTCCAGGACTGAGAGAGGAGCAAACTCAGGGGAGAGGGGTGGCAGAGGGCTTGCTTTTCAGCCTAAGAAATCAGAACTTCTCTCTCTGCCCTGACACACACATCTCATGAGAAGCCCGGATTGCTTTCAGAATGAAGTTCCAACTCTACCCACGCAAACCGTCTAGAGAGCAACTAGATTCTCGACAGGGTTATCCCATCTAAACATTTTTGATTGGATCATATTTTCTATAAGAATTGTAAAATACAAATGTTAGGGCTTGTAAGCCATTGCCTTGCATCTCCTTGCCAGCCTAGTATGCAGGCAGCGTCAGCATCTGTCCCCCTGGCTGCTGGTACCCTGGACATATCCATTCTCTCTGCTCCTTGTTCCTCTCTCAGGAAATCTGTCATGCAAACACCTTTCTTTCCAGCCTCTGCCTTTTTCTTTTCTGAGATAAGGTCACAAGTATTGGAAGATGAAGCTAAGCTTGTTTTATGTCTAAGGCTGACCTTGAACTCTTGCTCTTCCTGTCTCTACCTCCTGAACACTGAGAACTAGGATTACAGGCTACACCACCTTGCTTAGTGGATGCAGTGTTGGGAATTGAACCCAGGGCTTCATGAACGCTAAGGCAAGCACTCTGCCAACTGAGTCATAAGCCCAGCCCCCAGACTTTGGCTTTTGAGGGTAGTTGTATAGTTAATTTGGAGTCCAGGGTGAATGTATACATCTGTTCCCTTCCTAGACACTTTGCATCCAGGTCATAGGAGTCCTGTCCGGTTCAGTTACATGTTAACGTTGTCTCAAGTGTAGGCTGTACACAGAGGGCACAGTTCAGGTGCCTTCAGCAAAGGGAGCTGTCGCAGAGCAGAGAGATGGGCTGATCAACAACAGAACACAACCAGCCCTCCCAAATCTCCAAGTGTTCTTCCGTTATTTCCACGTTACTGGGGGTTACTGTCGCCCTGACTCAGAAGCTGTAGACGGTGACTGTTCCAGAGCATTGTATTTGTGGAATTGTTCAATGCGCGATGTTGTCCATCTGGCTGCTCTCTCTCATTGCAGTGTTTGTAAAGCTTCGTTTTGTTGGTTCACGTCTCTCTAGTCTGCTCATTTTCACTGCCTTCTTTTGCTCTCCTTTTCTCTCTCTCTATAATGAATGTATCTTATTTTATTCATTCTCCTTTTGATGATGGGAATTTGGATTATTTTCAACTTGAGCTGATGACAAATTTTGCTGTGATTAAAACACTTTTGCATGCTTTTTGGTACACACAATCCTTTTCTGCTGCTTTGCTGCTTGTGAGAGGAACTGGCACCCCCAAGGCTGGCAGATATCCAGCTTCAGAAGCCCTGTTTCTAAAGTTGATTTACTAATTCATATTCCCCCAGGAGGGGCTCAAGAGCTCCAGTTGCAGGTAAAATGTATTGGGATTGGTGTCCAGGAACCACGCAGATAAATATTCAAGTGACAAACTTTCTTTTCCTTCTGGTGTGGCTGCTCTCCTGGTTTGCTTCACTGTTGCTATGTCAACACCGTGGCCACAAACAGCTCAGGGGTCAGGAAGGAATTTATTTGGCTCATGCTTCCATGCCACAGCACATCACTGAGGGAAGCTAGGGCAGGAATTCAAGCAGGAACCTAGAGGCAGAAACCGAAGCAGAGACCATGGAGGAACACTGCTTACTGGTTTGCTCCCCCTGGCTCTTTCAGCTACCTTTCTCTTGCTGCCCAGACCCATCTGTCCAGAGACGGTACTCCCTACAGGGGACTGGGCCCAACTACATCAGTTAGTAATCAAGAAAACTCCCCAGACATGCGCAATCTGAGGGAGGCAGTTGCTCAGTGGATGGCTCTCTTCCCAGGTGTGTCGAGTTGACAATCAGGATTAGTTTCCACCATCAGGAATCCATTAGTTGTCCCTGCAAGACCCATATGCTAAGGTGTAGGCTCTAGCCTGTGGCATTCCTGGGAAGCGAACTGGTGCACCCTTTAGGACAGTGGTTCTGAACCTTCCTATATCTGTGACCCTTTCATACCCTTCCTCATGTGGTGTTGGCCCCCCCAACCATAAAATTATTTTTGTTGCTACTTAATAACTGTAATTTTTGCTACTGTTCTGAATTATAATGTAAATACTAGTGTTTTCAGATGGTCTTAGGTGACCCCTGTGAAACGGGTCATTGAATCCTAAGGGGATCGCGGGTCCTGGTGGGAAGAGGTTGGGGCATTGCTCCTTCCCTTTTGTGTCTTCTCCCTTTCCTCTTGGATACCATGAGACAAGAGGCTTTCTCTCTACCACCTGCTCCTCACCATGATGCTCTGTTTGGCCTTGAGCCCAACGCAGCAGGCCCATATGATCATGGACTGGAACCAAGAGGCAAGCAAACCTGTCCTCCTTTTAAGGTGCATCTCAGGTGTTTGGTCCTGACGACTGCTGACAAACACATCTCCCTTCTTGCACATCCAAATGGCGCTTTCTAACCCCGCCCTTTGGTTTCCTTTTGTCTTGATGGAGTATTACAGAAGTTTCCAGGTTGTTCTATTGAACTCCATCACCAAAAGAAAACAGAAAATCAAGCTAAGTAGGTGAGGAAGACTTCATTCAAGACCATTTCAGTAGGAAAAAAGGATGAAGTGGACCCTTCTGAGATGAAAGGGGAGGGAGTTTGAAGCCTAGGCTGAGCTAGGGGAAGGGTACTGGAGGGTATTGACGGGGTAATTGAAAAGTCAGTTGCCATTAGCATTTGATACTTAGTCAGTTTCTTAATGTCCCACAGAGATGAGGAAATAGTATCCCTAGTGGTATAGTAATCATGTTAAAGGGTTGACTTCCAGGTTCTTGGGAAAGACATTTATGAGTTATAACATTAGCAAGCCAGTACCCAGGGAAGATTTGCACTGTAAAGGGGATAAGAAAGAATTTATATTTGCAAGTCTTCTAAGGTGCAGCCTATAAGAAAAGAGAAATCAAAAATTTATGGTTAGGCATACCTCAGTTTAAATTTTAGTCAACTCCACACTAGCTACCGAATAGCTCGCTACTCAGGGTATCCAGGCTTCTATGTGTTTCCTGATCTTTAGTCGCTGGATTACTGAGAGGATGTGAGAAGGCTGCCACTCACCGTGCTAATGAGAAGTGTGAGGGAGCCAGCCACTGAGAACTCAGAGAAGGCTTTCAAGTGGGTACCATTCTCTGGGTTTAGGGCAGGGTAAGGAGTCTACCCTTCTCTTGGCAAACTGTGCCTGGAATTGTGGGTTGTGTCAATGTAACCATTGTTTCTGGTTTCCTTTTATCTCTCTTTCTGAGGATGTTGAATCTGAGAACTAGAACACGGAATCATAGTCAATTCACCAAAGGGGCAGGGGCCCTGACTTCCCATCTCTTGCTTTCCCACTTTCTGGAAAGATGAGGAGAAGAGTAATGGTATAATTAGCTGTAATTATTATTCATTAAAGTGAGATTATGGGTAACCATTTTACTTTATCTAAACCTTGTAATATGTGTATTTAGCCTTCCTCTTGTCTTACAGTACAGTTTGTAAGACAAAACCATTCTTATTCTTACATTTAATATTTGTTTCTCTTATGTACATAGTGTATATGTGTATATGTGTTTGTGCTGGGGGACACCCACGCATGTGTGTGGAGGCTCAAGGCTGACATGCCCACCACAGTCACTTTTCTACCCTATCTATTGTAACAGGGCTCTATATGCAAGCTTGAGTTCACTGATCCACTGGGCTGGTTGGGTGCCCCGGGGTCTTCCTGTCTCTGCTTGCCCAGTGCTGGGTTTCAGGTAAGTGCTGCAACTCCTGGCTCTTGCATGTGGGTCCTGGGAATCAAACTCTGATCCTCATGTTTGCATGCCAAACAGTTGACCAAATGAGCCATCTCCCCAGCTTCACCGGTTCTGTTTTCAAGGGGAGGAAACTGAGGCTGAGAAAAGCTGACTTCAGAGTATCACAGGGTGATGGAAGGTATTCGGTGAGGGTGGAATAAAAGAAAGGAGCTCAGCTACTTAACACTGTGCTACTTAACTTCAGCTAGTGTGTTCCTGGAAAGACAAGATTTCCTTACTCTCTCGTAGGTGCTCAGAGGGGGGCCCACCTGGATTCCAGGGACAGCTAACCTCAAGGTTGTGGCCAGCGGGAGAACTGAGTCCCTTATCTGCTCTTTGAAGGTCAGGGATGTGGATGTGGCTCCCCTTCAATGTCTCCCAAGTGAAGGGAAATCTTAGCTTCCCACCTTCCTGCTCCATGGAACACACAGAACTCAATTGAAAAGCCATAACACATTTAAGTGTCTGAAATTAAATCCAGAGTCGAAGGAGCGGTGTCTTTATTACTTTTAATCAGTGTGGTGCAGGAAAGCTGCTTCAGAGAAATCATTACTTTACTTCTATGTGTGGAAGACAGACGGCCTCTTTATTTCCCCTGGTCTCTGGGAAAGGAGAGGGGCCTCCTCACCTTCTCTGTCCATCAGACTTGGGAGCTGCTCTCCACGTCTGCCCCAGCCAGTGTTGGGGACAGATTTTATTCTTAGGATAGCTTCCTTAAGTTTTTACTTTTCCTGGCTTCCAGATATGCCTTTCGTAATAAAGGGACAAAAAGCTCAGGGATTAGTAACTATAGTTACTATTTATTAAGGAGATTCCTTATCAGTTAATATTTTAGTAGCACACAATCAAAACTAGTTTGAGCAGAAGGGCAATTTATTAGGGGATATTAGTGTGCAAAATCTCTGCCGCAGCTGAAGACTTGGGGGTGGAGGGAGTGATGTCTAGAAGCTGTGCAGCCAGAGAATATAATATCTCAAATCTCACTGCGGACTTCGAAGTAATGGGGCCGCCATTGCTGCTGCTCTCGGGCACATCCGCACAGATTAAACTGCTGTGCTGAGCCCTGAAAAGCAAACTAACTTTTCTTGCGACAATATGAGGTAGATACCATTAGCTTTACTTTACAGGTGCAGGAACTGGAGCTGGGTGATTAGATTGCCTGTCCACAAATTTACCTGGCTATGCAGCTATGAGGCTCAGGAGTATGCCGGTTTGCTCTGCTAATCTCAGTACTCAGTGCAGGGTCTGGACTATGCGGGGGATAAATGGAGAAGTGGCATTTGTGTTACAGATGATTTGGGGTGTTCAACTTGGATGCAATTTTGCTTTTCTCTTCATCCTAAGCAACTTCTTTTGTCTCGTGTCTTCGGACAAGGACTGGCAAATGCTTCAGGTTGAACTAATTACATTATTTCCTTCTGTCCATGGTGGTTGGTTCCAAAGTTGAACGAACACAGTTTTCCTTCCATTTGTTCCATTATATGGTAAAAGTCAGAATGCAACATAAAAGAGTAAAATTGCTGAGTAGAAGAAAACCAAATGTGGTGGTGTGAGTGGGAAATACATAGGCTCACGTATTTGGACGCTTGGTCTCCAGTTGGTGGCGCTGTTGGAGGAGGTTAGTGAGCCTTTAGGAGGTGGAGCCTTGAGGGAAGAAGTACACTGGGTATGGGCTTCTCTCCATTCCTGCCCTCTCTGCTTCCTGTGTGTAGATAAAATGTGATCAGCCTGCTCTCTGCTCTTGCTGGCCCATGCCTTCCCTGCCATGATGTACTCCAGCTCTTGGGAACCCTAAGCCCAAATAAACTTTTCTTCCTTGAGTTGCTTTTAGCCATGGTGTATTATCACAGTAACAACAACAAAATAACTGCTGTACAAAATTAGGAATTATGATTCAGTTTCCCCCTATTATTAATATGGACTCCTTTACAAGCAGGTGATACTGATTTAGCTTTAAAAGGCAAGCTGAAAATGGTTGTCAACTCCTAGGCTTCATTACATGTATGCAGTTCAGAACTGACCGAAGTATACATCCAGTCAATCCTCCCATTGTTTCTACGAGCCCCCGCACATCATATCCCACTCTTACTTGGATGGAGTCTTTTAGCTATGTTTTCTCTATTCGAAGTCTGGCTCCTTAAGTAGCTTTGGGATACTGTTTGTTGCTATTGTTACTGGCCCAGGGTGACAGTGGATGATGAATACTAGCTTTCAAGGTAGACAGAACCTATTCTGGTGGTCATGGCCAGTTCCTGTCTGTGCATCTATGGGAGCTATGATGGTTAATTTTAACTGTCAACTTGACACTCTAGGCAGGTTGTCTAGATCAATTTGGCCTGTGGTCAAGTTCATGGAGGGTTATCTTCGTTATGTTAATTGAGGCTGGAAGACCCATCCACTGTGGGTGGCACCATTCTCTGAACAAGGGACACAGGACTGACTGTATGAGTAAACAGTGAGCTGAGAAATAGCACGCATTTATTAAATTTTGTTCTCTGCTCCTGAATGCTTCATGTTCCTGTTAGCTTGACTTCCTCAGTCTGGTGGACCATAACTCAGGATCATGAACTAACACAAGCCCTTTATCCCCCTTCCCAGTTGTTTTTATTGTGGTATTTGATCACAGGAACAGAGCACAGAGCTAAGATAGAGACCTTCCACCAGAAGTTGTCTGTCATTTTGTGTTGACAGAGGTTTCTGTCCCACCCGGTCCTGCAGCTGTTCAGTCCCAAAGAAGCACGTAGAGATCTATATTAATCATAAATTGGTTGCTCAGGCTTCTTATGAACTCTTACATCCTACATTAACTCATAATTCTTGTCTGTGTCAGCCGCGTGGCTTGGCACCTTTTGTCAGCAAGGCATTCTCATCTTGTTTCCTCTGTGTCTGGGTGATGACTGTGGGCTCAGCCTTTCCTCTAGGGTCTTAAGAGGACAAGACCAACGAGACGGATATGAAGGACGGTGGCTACTGGCCGATCAGTGTTTTATTAAAGCAATACAAGTGACAAGTCTTTACAGGGTAGAAGATAATTGTCCCAAAGCACTCCCCCCCCTTTAAAACCCCAAAACTCTGAATTTAATCTCCTTTGTTTAGCTTTCTTTTTCCTGGCCATTATTCACAACAACTTGTAACCAACAGTCTAAACAAAGACAAACATCTATAATCCATTTTTTGGGGGGGGAGGTATATGGGCATAGTTTTCCAGGCTACTTCCTGCTGGTTGAGGGGGTGTTGATAATCTTATAGGGACCTAAAGAAAATTTAGAATTATAGTCAAGTACTGACTGGAGTATCCTGTGAGGCTTGATCATGTCAGCCAGCAGTCTTTGAACTGTTCTGGATGTAGAACTCAGACATCTGGGCCACCTGCTCCTACCGGAGATCTCTCAGGTGGTCTCCCTTGATCACACCTGATTTTTCTTAACCCAGAATGAACTTACAGCCTCTTTTTTCCTATAGAAACAAAAAACAAAATCTCTTTCCCAAAGTAACATATATTTTGACTTAAATTTTAAAATCAAGGCATTTTCAAAATATATATATTGGATTAATCCAGCAGCATTTATAATCAAATGCCTTTTTAGCAGCTCTTGCTTCTTCCTCAGCCATCAAACAATTCAAAGACAACACAATACCACACAGTATACAGATTCTCTGTGTATTTTCCATCTTTATGTGGCTTTATTTTAAAACTCTATTTCTTTTAATTTTTAATTTTTGGTTTTATGAGACAGAGTTTCTCTGTATATCTTTGGCTGTCCTGGAACTCACTCTATAGACCAGGCTGTCCTTGAAATTATAGAGACCCTCATGACTCTGCCTCCTAAGTTCTGGGATTAAAGGTGTGCACCACCACACCCAATTACTCTTTCTTTCTTTCTTTCTTTCTTTCTTTCTTTCTTTCTTTCTTTC
>LOEQ01004589.1:43191-55418 GCA_001685075.1 Bramus lutescens
GAATACAATTTGTGTGTTATTTCGGGGTATAAGCTAGCCGTGCGGGAGCTGGGCTGGACGAAAAGCAGGCCCGCTCCCCTTAACACTACAGCAATCAGTTCTTGTTTACAAGTAGATTATGTACTCTTTCTGACTTCTAGGGCACCCAGTCTGCGCTGTCAGAACAGTATCTGGCTGTAGGTCTTATCCATGCTCATATTTACACCTGAGCATCATGAAATTATGAATTTAGTACATCTTTGACTTTAAAATATTTTATTTTAAAACACATTTTTTTGTTGTTGTTTTACAAAACACTTCTTGAGCCCTCACTGATATGGGAGAACTTTCTCTTGCTATTGTTTGCTGAAACATTTCTGATAAAAATCCATGAGAACACCTAGTTTTTGCTATACCAGAGACTTTATATCATGAAAAAATGGATCTGCATTGTGCCCAAATTCTTCCTTCCTACAAAGAGCTAGTTTGGTTTTCAACTTCCACAATGACAGGTATTTGAAGGCAAGGGTGGTATTTCTCCTTTGAAGTTTGCATGGAGCTACACAGAGCCTGTGGGGAGAAGTAAATGCCCTAAGCAAGGGGTTAAGAAGAGATGGGACATAGCTGCCTTTTGACTAGTTCTCACTGGCTCAGAGGAAATGCATTTTTAAAATTTTATTTATTTATTTTATATCCCAACTGTAGCCTCTTCTCCGTCCTCCCCTCCCACTCTCTCTCCCCACCTTCCCTCCACCCTCCCTCAATCCACCTCTCCTCTATATTTGCTCAAAAAGAGGCAGGCCTCCCATGGACATCAGCAAAGCATGGCTATCAAGCTGCCTTGAGATCAAGCACAAGCCCTGTATTCAGGCTGGACAAGGCAATCAAGCATGAGGGATAGGTTCCCAAGAACCAGTCAAAGCACCAGGGACAGCCCCTGCTCCTGTTGCCAGAAGTCCCGTAAAGAGACCAAGCTACACAACTATCTCATATATGCAGAGGGTCTATGTCAGTCCCATGCAGGTTCCCTGGTTGTCAGTTCAGACTCTGTGAGTTCCCATGTGCCAGGCTAGCCATTTCTGTGGGGTTTTCTGTGATGACCCTGACCGGCTCCCCCCCACCAGATTCCTATAATTCCTCCTCCCTCTCCTCAGCAGAACTCCCAAGCTCTGCCCAGTGTTTGGCCCTGGCTCTTTGAGTCTTTCTTCCATCAGTACACTGGATGAAGATTCTCTGCAGACAACTGGGGTAGTCACCAATTCAATCGCAGGGGATGACCAGTTCAGGCTGTGTATCCACTGCTGCCAGGAGTCTTAGCTGGAAATGGGGCTTTATGGAGTTCGGTATAAGTCTAGTACAAGGGAAACTCCCACAATTTGGCCCCAATTTCCTGAGAAACCACCATATTGATTTCCAAAGTGACTGTACAAGATTGCACTCCCACCAGCAATGGAGTAATGTCCCCCTTGCTCTACAACCTTTCCAGAATAAGCTGTCATTTGTTTTTGATCTTAGCCATTATGACAGGTATAAGATGGAATCTCAATCATTTTGATTTGCATTGAGGAAATGCGTTTGTGTGTGTGTGTGTGTTCCTTTGGGAACTTTTTGGAAGTGTTAAATCTTTAATGAATGTATTTAAAAAAATCTGGAAATTATACACCAAAGGCAGCAACTTACTATAATATACAACTTGAGCTATGCTTCAATTTTTTAATATTACATTTGGGTGAATGTTTATTCATGTTTTGATATTTTTTCTTGTCTGAGGGACTGAGCGGTGAAAAGATATTTTGAACCATAAGTGGGCATTGCAGAGATCCCAAAGACTAGTATTTGGTAAAGTCCCAGTTAAGGCACAGCTAGCAGTTAGGCTGGGGGCATATTCCTATTAAACTTGTCTAACCTCTTTAGAAGGGTGGAGGAGAAAACAACATAAAGGATACTGGCCCAGTGTGCAGCTTGGAGCCTGCAGGTCAGTCACAGTATAGAGCAAGGGCTCCTGATTCTGAAATGTTGGTGTTTTATCCCAGAACTGGCCTTGGACATATGTTTTTCAGGGTTCACTAGGGAAGCAGATAAAAAGAGGCAGGCACTATGAGGAATTGGTTCATGTATCATGGAAGCTGAATCCATGGGAAACCCCTGGGAGATGAATGCTGTGATCCAGCCTAGGTACAAACTGAGAATCAGGAGCAGATGTAAATGAGAGGCTATGTTCCAGCTCACCCAGAGGCAGGAGGAAAGGGCAAATTTCTCCCTTACCAGTTTCTGTGTTCCTCGGGCCTCAGCAGTTGGGTGATACCAGCCACACTAGGAAAGCTGTACCTGCCTCACTGGACCCTGACTCAGATGCTACCCTACCTGAAATAACCTCAGACATTGGAAGCTGTGTGACTGGGCAACTCACATACTCAAAGCAATGTTGGTCATGGCCCCAGGCACTGTCCTTGTTAAAGTAGAGGCAAGTCCTTGGTTGTGGATCTGTTCACTCAAACATCTGAAACAAGCCAGCAAGAGTTCAGATGTGTCCTTTCCAAAGACTCTTGGATTTTCTTCAAATTAATGAGATTCCATGCATGTGGCAGGAACCCTGTGTCCTGATCCCCAGTAGGTACATCACCATCAGGCAATCATCAGACTGCCTAATGCACAGATGAGCGCATGCATTTAGCACAACTGAACATCCTAGATGCACAACAGCGCTGTGAGTATCACAAGACTGTGGAACCACTGACATACTGTCGCCAGGGTAACCCCTTCGGTCCAGAGACTCTCAGGGAACCTGTCCATATCTAAGCAACTTCACTTAGGGAGCTTTCTCAACACAGGGTAGCCAGGAATCCAGGGCTTTCTTTCATGTCTACTTGTTCCTGCCTTCTAGAACTGCTGAGTGTTCTGCCAGCAGGCCTGGAAGCTGTGTACCTTGAAATAGCTGTGATGTATCTGTGGGTCTGTTGGTCCTTACACCTTCTTCACGTGAAGTAATATGTGGGACAGGTTTTGATTGGCAGAACCTTGAAGCATAGAGTGACCTAATACAGGACCCAGACAATGTGTCATTCTGTCTGTCCAAACTGTCTCTGCCCTGCTGCTTACTAAATCTTGACAGAGGCCTGTTCTTCCCAGCTGTAGTTCTGGGACTCTAAAGTAAGTTGGCTTACTGAAATTCCAGTCAGGTCTCCTTATTTGCCAGGAGATGCTTCAGAGATTTCAACTGTCCAGGACAGCCCAGCTTGCTGCCAGGAGATTCTGGGTGAGTCCTGAATGACAACTCATCTCTCCTACTTTCTTTCTCTTCTTTTCTCTCCTCTTCTTTCTTTCTCCCCCTTTGCTTCTCTTTCCTATCCTTTTCTTACCCTTCCTTTCTGCTCTGCCTGGGACCCACATCTCTATCTATTGACAATCTAAAATAAACTTTACTCAGCCTTGTAAACACTCAGAAAACTTTAGCCAAAATTCTGGAACATCTCTCTGCTCCAGCTGGCTTGCTCAACTTTGTCTCTGACCATAACAAGTCCAGGGGGAAAGTAACTATAGAAAAGACTGTCCCACTGATCAGACATACCACTCAGGTGTAGGAATTGACATCACTGAGCTGAGAGAAAAGAGAAAAAATGAGTCATTTTTCAGGTATTACAGCACTACCCAGGAGTTGAGATGGTTCCCGTCTTCTTGCTTCTCCTCCACAGAGAACATTTGACCCCCCAGCAATAACTGGATTTGTGTGTATCTAGCATCAGAGAAGGGATCCTCCTTAACTGCTAAGTGTGGAGAAAGGGAAATATGTTACTAGGAAGTTGAGTGTCCAGGATAGCCTGTACTCGCTGCATTGCTGTGTGTAGCAATTTCAGCTGTCTCCATGGTAACTCTTCAAAATCTTGCTGTTCCAAATAAACTACTTCAAGGTTTTAGAAAATAAGAGAAGTGAAAGATTCGTTGGCTCCAGTTGATTGTGACCAATTGAGGACTCCTTGAAGTGTCCCTTTAAATCTCAAAAAGTGACTGTGTTTCCTGGGGTAGGGATTTACTGATCCGCCTGCATCTACAGTTGTGGGGGAAAGACTAGGGCTGTTGACAGGATTACCTGGATTTTAGGTAGAGCTGGGCATAGAGCACAGGAATTTCTTGTGTTCATTTCTGAGTGAGCCTCCCCAGCAGGTCCCTCTTCTTGCCAGTGGCCCCAGCAGAGCTGGTCGAAACTTGTAGGGGTTGGTGCCTTAAAGTTTCCTGCTCACGACCCTAGAAGCCGACAAGGGCGGGGAAGGTCCTATAGGAGCAGGGTAGAGGGACGGAAGCCATGAAGAAAGCAGAGGGAAGTAGTGGGGAGACTCTCGGAGACGTGTGGATCACCGTAACCCTCTGTTGGTTCTTAGACACCTACTCCCTAGCTATGCTTTGTGGGGATCCCAGTGACCCCCACTATTCTTAACTCGTAGCAAAGACACCCTCCTTTGCCTGATCAGCCACTGCAGGCAGGCGTTACTGGACCGAGAGGTGAGACAATCCAAACCCCTCCCATCCTGGTCCCACCCCTAGTCCCCGGCCACACCTCTATCCCGTTCCCTCGGGTCTGGGCCCCCAACCAATCTACCCCCACGCCTGCCGGGTGGAGCCCCATTCACTCGCACGCGATCTCAGCCATCGCGTGACGCCGGTGGCCGCAGGAGGAAGCCGGAGGCGCCAAGCACGCGATGGGGGTGGCGAAGTCCCAGGAGCTCAGCTCTGCTGGACCTAACCGCTCTTAGAGGCGGAGCTGGCTCTCGGGGTTGGAGTAGGGAGATCCTGTAGATTTGGCTAATTTCTGGGTTGTGCTCAAGTGGTCCAGCAGCCCCACCCCCACCCTCGTTCCGGCGTAACAAGCTTATCGGCCCCTTAAGTTCTCTGGAAACCTTGTGCAAACTCAGCGGTGCTGGGAACGTTGCTCCTCTGCAGGGAGGCCATTAGAAAGCTGTTCGCTGGGAATCCTCCCGGCTAAAGCCTTGGTTTTCATGGGACCTACACAGGCCTAATCTTCCTGTTCTCCTCGCCCCAAAGCACGAGGGGACAGCTGCTCATTTAACTCTTGCAGTTTTCATGTTGTTGCCCAGGGCTGTGGGGATGCCGCCTAGGGCTCTAGCGCCTCCGCGTGGAAGCTAGTCTCTCAGTTCCCCATCGCCAGAGAAGAAGCAGAGCAGATCGCGAAGAAGAGGGGTATAATAAAGTGGACCCCTTGGAGGCCTCCTGAAGCCACATCTGGAAAGTCAATGTATCATTGCCTCCTGTGTAGGAGGCCCAAACTGGAAGGTTAGAGGTGAAGAAGAACTGGTTGGGTAGGCTTCAAGGAGTCTGGCTCCACCCCCTTCTTTCTCCTAGAGCAGCTTTTCTCAGCCTGTGGTTCTGACCCTTTTTGGCAAACCTCTATCTCCAAAGATATTTACGTTATGACCATAACGGTATCAAAATTGCAGTTATGAAGTAGAAACGAAAGTAATTTTATGGCTGGGGGTCACCACAACATGAGGAACTGTATGAAAGCATTAGGAAGATTGAAAACCATTGCCCTAGAGGCATCAGGGGCTCAAGTCTCCCAGGAGTGATTGAGTTCTGACAAAGAAAATGGTACATTCTTTACTTAGTGCAGAAAATCCAGTCTCAGTAGTTGGGAGAGACAAGGATAAGAAATGATAGCTTCAAAAAAAGGAAGAGAAAAAGACACCAGGTTCCAAAGGTCATGTCACTGCTGCTGGGGTCATAGTCTCCTGGGCTCCCCTGGGAAGGGTGGCCTGTTACACAGGGTCCATTATCCTTACCAAGACCCTTGCATGTGGGTAGGACTGTCTGAGGATGCCATGGACTTCTGGGCCAGTGGAGGCTGCCAACCAGCTGAAACAACAGCTTTGCATGAGACTAGGAAGGCTAGCTCTGAGGGCCAGGTGTAAGTCTGTTGGGGAGTGGGGCAGGGTGTTAAACAGTATCTGGATCCCAGAATAGTAGGGCTGGCTGAGAGCCTGGATTCCACAATCCTCTGGAGATGCTAAGAGCTCCAAAAAGGGGAGTTCACTTTCATGGTACCAGCTGACAGTAGACTGGTAGCAACCACTCAGAAAGGGAGGCATGGAGTCACAATGAGGCTCAGATTCTAGGTAAGGATTACCAAACTATACCACCACTCTTGGGTTTGACGGCCAAGCCATGTTGACACATGAGTGATAGAACTTTGATTCAAATATTACTTTTACTTCTGAAAAATACTCCCAGCCCATCAAACTCATCCTGTTCAGCATCAGGTGGGCTGTGAGCAGGCAATGAAAATACTTTTAAGAATGCTGTGGTCCTCAACAATGGGACTTTCTGTCTGGTCTTATGTCTCCAAATGGTGGAGTTGCAGTCAGTCCTCCAAAGACTGGAATCCAGCTTAGTAAGAGAACCATGAGCTTTCCTTCCCAAAGCCTTTAGACCAGAGTTGAATAGGAGTACCAGGGAGGTTGTCATCTTCATAGGCTCAGAAGCATTTTGGGAAAGTGTGGGAATTCTCAAGGGACTTCATTTACCTGCAGATGAGGACATTTGGCCTGCTCCCTTCCAGGAGAGATGAGGGTATGGGATACGGGTAGACTCAGAGGGCCCTGACCTAGCCTTGAAGCAGATGGTAGACAGGTTCCATCTGCTAGTATTTGGATCTCAGTAGGTGTCATGTCTGTGGGACTCCTGGGATCCTTGATCATGAAGAGGACCTGGCCGGAAGCCATACTTTGTCTCGCAGTTTCCAAGATGAGGGTGGGTGGTACATGAGTTGGTCACACTTTTACATTATTAGGTCACCCTTTCCTTTGACCTGGGGCCTCAACTTGATCCTCCTGCCAATTATACAACTTTTTAGGACTTTTTGGAGATGCTGCATATCTTTTATAGGACAACAGCATAGCCTAGGTTGAACATCTAGCAGGAACCATGCGTTATAATTCAGACAAACATAAGAAAAACATGACTTAAAAACCACTAGCAGGCCTGGGCTCTGCAAAGGGCTCATCTGTTCATTCTTTCCTGACAGCCTTGCAGGAGACATGTGTTTGGCCAGCTCCAGCGCTACCACCTGAAGAGCATTCACACAGAGGGTTTCCTGTGCAGGAGGGACAGCTGCTGCTGGAGGTAAGAGCACATTTCACTGCAACTCCACAAAGCCATGATGGTTTTGTGTTTGTTTGGTGTGTGTGTGTGTGTGTGTGTGTGTATGTGTTTCCTAATAAGTAGTTGAAAGGCACTAATGTGCCTTCATGAGCTATTTGCCAGACTTGCCCAAGACTGCTTAAGCTAGGATCTGTGGGCAGAGAAGAACTTCAAGGAAGGAGCTAAGGATTTCGTCATCCTCTTGCTAAATCTAAGAACAATTTGTCATTCCATATTTGCTGGTTTTACCCACTGATGAAAGAACCTAAATATTAGGCCATTTACTTCCAAATTAAACACTAAAAATAGTCAGTGTTGAGTTTCTATGTGGTTCATCCAGAGTCCTATGCAAACAGGATCTGACAATTCTTGAATTTCACACTGGCATTCAGGCTGATGGGGACTTGCATTAGGTGGGACTTTTTCCCATATGAGATGAATCCTCAGACTGTTTGGTGCTGGGATTTCTCTGAAGTGTTCAAGCTTGGTCTCTGACATCTCAGAAGATGGTCACAACAGAACAGTGTCTGAGGGCTGACGGCTGGCACAAAAAGATCAGGAAATGATGGGATTATAAGGTAGGGCAGAGTTGTACTCCTTTGCCCCCATCCTCACTGGGCCAGGCCCTGGATGAGCCTCTGTTGGCAGTACAGATGCCAGGAGCTGGTAGTTCACTTTTCTTCTCAACCCCTGTGGGAGAGGGTTGGCCTTATGTCCATCACCATTCAAATTTAAGGCATCATCTCTGTCTATGCCTGCTTTAAAAGAGGGAATGAAAATATTAAGAACCCATAGAGGGAATAGCCCCTTTCAGGGTGAAGTCACACCCTCTCACTTCCTCCACTATATATTTTACATTAGAAAATCTCATGTACATTTAGAAGAAGAAAAGGATAATGGACAGCCAGGTGCCAGGATCCATTCCAGAAAGTTGACTTAGACTTACTTGCCTTCCCTGTAGGCTTCTGCATTGGGTCTTCTTGCCTCTTAAATGCTTTCCTAACTCGGTCCTTTTTAGCCAGTCAATGTGAACTAAGTTGAAGAACAGTGTTCTGGGTCTACCTTGGCCATGAGCAACAGCATCCATGGGACTCTGGGAACACCAGGAGTACCTAATGGGGAAAGGGTTAGGGTGAGGAAGCACCGCTAAGTTCTATTACCTCTGGTGAAGAATCTGGGCTTTGATTAATTTACAAATCCTTCCCTTTAAAAAAAAATACACAGGAGTTGCATTCTCAAAGGGGCCACCACACAGAAGCAGTTGTGTTTGCTCAGAATAACGTGTGATCTAGCTTCATTCAGCTCTTTATGGTCAGTGTGGATACACCTCGACGACACTGCCATCTCTCTTTGGGGAGCATTGTCCTTCAGTGGAAGAAATATGTGCAACCGTATCATTATGTGCTAGAAATCACATTCTTAAGTACTATTACTTTTTCTCTAGTATTGCTTTTTTCTGTCAATGATAGTAAAAAAGAGTTTTAAAGTGCATCCTAGTTTGAATTACATCCTTCGCAAATATCTTTTCAAAATTAAGATTCATTAAAAAATTAAGACTCATAAAAATCCTCCTTAAACTTTTGTATTAAATTATAAAACACAGAGTATGCACACAGCACCCAAGATACCTGAGTAGTCTGACCAAAGTCCTAACCAGGTACATGTTCTTCAACACCTCCTGTCCTGTCTCCCTCCTCATGTCTGGACTTCCCTTTCTACCTCCCTTTTAGGCTCCACACCTCCACCCACAGCCTACTCCACAAACTGACCCCTCACCACTTCCTTTACTCCTTCTTCCACACCTGCATTCTTATTCCCATGTTTCCAGCCATGCTTTGTCTGGAACCAAGTAGGTTGCATGTAGGGTCTTTCTTTCAGCTTCAGGGCAGGGAATTCAAACTACAAGACTAAAGATGCTTTCAGAAGGTTCCCACTGCTCCATGTTCTTGGGGTTGCTTAGGTTTTATCTCCCTCACCCAGATTTATATATTTTGGTGGGTGAGTGCTGGATCCTCATCATTTGAACTAGTATTTCCTCTTGACTGAGGATGTTAAATATCTCTTCTCTGTGTCTGTGTCCTATTTACTAAACTGTTAGAATCCTTTGCACATATAAAACCACAATTTTGCCTTCTTACTATTCAGTCTAAAGAGCTCATTGTACACTCTGGACACCTGTCACTTGTCACATGTGAAATTTGTGAAAGTTTTCTCCTAGGCTGTGACTTGCTTTTCATCCTCTTGATAGGCGATGTACAAACTGGAAGTACTTAATTTTTATTAAGTCTTTCGTCAATTTTTTTTGTTGGTTGTGATTTTGGCATCACGTGTAGGAACTCTTTATCCCAAGGTCACAAGATTTTTTTATGTTTTCTTCAAAGTTTTAAATTATTTTTACATTTATTTATGTAGTGTGTGTATGTGTGTTTGTGTGTATATGTGTGTGTGTTTGTATGTGTATGTGCGTGTGTGTGTATGTGTACATGCGTGCCAGGGCATTCTTGGGAGGTGAAAGAATAACTTGAGGGAGTCCTTTCTCTTCTTCTACCATGTGAATCCTGGGTATCAAACTCAGGTTACCAAGCTTGGTGGCCTATACCTACTAAGCCATCTTACTGATCCATTCTTCACAGTTTTGTAAGTTTTACATTTTGCATTCTCTGAATTTTATCTGGCATAACAACATTACATATGGTTCTGAGCACTGGATGATCTGAATCTTCCAATTGTGTTTTCTTTCAAAATTGTATTGTCAGGGTTGGAAAGATGACTCAACAGTTAAGAGCACTGACTTGCTCTTCTAGAGATACTGAGTTCAACTCTTAGCACCCACATAAGCTGCTCACAACCATCTATAGTCTGGAGTCCTTGGGTACCCAATGCCCTCTTCCGGTGTGCAGATGTGTATACAGACAAAACACCCATGTGCATAAAATGCATAAATAAATCTTTCAGAAAATTGTATTGCCTATTTTAGTTTCTTTATCTTTTCACATACATTTTAGAATGATCTTATTGACATCTATAAAAATTTCTTCTGGGAGCTGGAAAGATGGATCAATGATTAAGAGCACTTGCTGCTATTGCAGAGGATGTGGCTTCATTTTCCTGCACTCAAAACCATTGGCAGCTGAAGTTCCAGGGGATCAATGCCATGTTCTGGGCCTTCATGGTACTTCCTGCACTTGATACACACATATTCAGGCAAACATTTGTACACATAAAATATGAATAAATAAATCTTCAAAACTTTGCTAGGATTTTGATTGGAATTATTAAACTCAAGTTAATTTAAGTGAGCCCCTGAGCAGATGTGTGTCTGTTTGTTTAAGTCTTCAATCACTTTCAAGAGAGTTTTATAATTTTCATCTCACAGATCCTCTGTGTTAGACTTTTACTTAGGTATTCAGTGTTTTCTGTTGTTCTATATATGGGCCTTTTTAAGCTATAATTTTTATTGTTGGTTAAATATAAATATACAGTCTGATTTCTAGGTTTACTTTGTGTAATATGACTAATACATTAATTAAGTAGTTCTGGGAGCTTTTTCATAGAGTTCATGGAATTCTGTTTTATGTTGATTATATAGTTTGAGGACAGAGATAATCTACACTAAAAAGATTTTTTAAATTATATGAATGGGCAGGGTATGTGCACATGAGTACAAGTGCCCATGGGGCCAGGAAAGGGTGTTGGATCCCCTAGGGCTCCTAGAGTTATAGACAGTTGTGAACTGCCCTGCATGGGTGCTGGGAACCGAAGCCTGGCCCTCCACAAAAGCAGTAAGCATTCTTGACAACTCCCAAATCTATATTTACTGTTTGGAGCTACCGACTTTTTTTCTGCCATGGTACATTTTTAGGCTCCCAGTACTGTGTGAAAGGGACATCTTAACCTTGTTCCTTATATTAGGGGAAACTTCAGTCATCCTAAATCAAGCATGATACCAGCTTAGTTTTTTTGTGTGAAACTTTGAGTTTTGTAGATGATTACATTAGATAAAGAAATTCCCTCCCATGCTTTTTTATGTGAGTTCTTATGAATAAATGTTAAAATTAAAGTGATTTTTCTTTATCTATAAAGCTGAACATGTTTATCCTTTCTTTAGTCTGTTGACACTATGAATTACTTTGATTTTCAACTGTTGAAACAACTTTGCATTACCAGAATAAATAACACTATATATTGCTTCCAATTTATAAAGGGTTAGCATTAAACCTTCAAAATAGTTAAAGTATTTTTAAATTAAAATATAATTCATCATTTCCCTTTTCCCTTCTCCCCCTCCAATCCTTCCTATAGGTCTGTTCTGTAACTCTCAAATTCATAGTTTCTGCTTCTTTGTTATTCTGTAGATTAGATAGATAAATAGATAGATTATAGATAAATGAATATTCATAAATATATAAATGCTACCTGCCTAATACATATTTTACTTGTATGAATATGATTGCAGGTCTGACCATGATATCAATGTGAGGCCTCTTGCTTAGGGAAGACTGTTTCTCCCATTCTCAGCACTCATTAGTTGCCTGTAGTTCTTTGTCTAGGGTTGAGGCTCCATGGTATTTTACACTTCCATGTTAGCATGTCTATTGGTGTTGTCCTTGTTCATATCTTGTTTAGTTAGCCATGTTGATGAGATTACATGGGTGCCGCTTCTCTGACCCTTATTCTTCTATTCACTGAACTTCAGGTGCAAGAGTTGTATTGTACATGCATCAATTGGGGATAGGCAGAAAATGATAATGTTTCTCTGCATTTCTGGAATAATTTCCATCTGTTACAAGGAGACGTTTCTTTTCTTCTTCTTTTTAATTTCTTCTTCTCTCATATATTACATTCCGACTGCAGTTTCCCCTCCCTACTGTTCCAATACCTCCCCCCACATCCGCCTTCCCCCTGATCCATTCCTCCTTTCCTTTTAGAAAAGAGCAGGCCTGTCAGGGATACTAACCATCATGGCAGATCGTTACAATAAAACTAGGCACATGCCCATTTGTGTTGTTATTTTGGGGTATAAGCTAGCCGGGCAGGAGCGGGGCTAACAATACACAAATTGTATTCATTTAAGCACTGCCTGGCCCATCATATCTAGC
>LOEQ01004589.1:56965-67185 GCA_001685075.1 Bramus lutescens
ATTGGGATTAAAGGTGTGTCCTGTCACACCTTGAACTCACAGAGGTCAATCTACTTCTGCCCCTTGAAGTCACAGAGGTCAATGTACCTCTGTCTCCCAAGTGTTGGGATTAAAGGTGTGTACCACCACGTTGGATTATGACACTTGAAGGGCCTAGAGGTTGAGGAGAGGTGAGGCTTGACCTGACCAGTGACTGGAAGTTAGAGATGCACAAGCAGGTATGGCTAGACAAGGCTGGTACACTGCATGTGGGACCTGAGCTGATCTGGAGGTTTCATGAGGATTAATGAAGGAAGGAGACTCTTCAGGTAGATCCTGGTGAAGTATGTTCAGAATCTGGCTGGGTAGAGAGATTAAAATATTGGGTGTGAGGGGCCTGGAGGTTTTGGTTTGGTGGACTAATTGACCCAAGGTTGGACAGGATCTTTGGGAGTCCACTGTCATCCATTACAATCAAGCACCAAGTGGTGTTGGGATTCCACAGCTAAAGAAAGGAAGTGGGGGGAGAAGGTAGAAAATCTTACTACAACATAAAAAGATTTTATCACTTAACATTAATTGTTCCATGAAATGACTCTTCTAACTGTACAGAAGTTCATTGAGATGTATAGACTTTGGATGGATTAATGTTTTTTATTTGCACTTTTTAACAATAAAGTTCATAATTTTTTATTATAAAAGAAAAATGTAAGCAGGATATGGTGGTTCATGATTTTAATCCCAGCATTTAGGAGGCTGAGACTGACAGTTTCAGCTACATTGTGAATTTGAGGCTATGTTACATGAGACACTGTCTCAACGTAACAGAGCAGTGTGGGGCACACAAGGATGGACAGAAGGCACTACTGTATTTAACTCTCTTAATTAATTATTCTTCATAAAACCCCCTACTTCTTCATCTTGGTGCACTATTGTGGACAGACACACATCTCATGCCCTGCTCCTGATGTATTAATTTGAACTGGTTCTGATGCTAAGCCAAACAAGGTCCAAATAGAAGCAGGACCCACTCTTAACTGCTGTGTTGGATCAGGCTTCTCAGGTCTGACAAGCTCTGGGTTAGTTCTACACCTGACCACGGTTTTCTCATTAGCCATGCCCACCTCTCCAGCAGCTGATGCAAAGGCCTTTGGTTAGGTGAAGCCGTGGGATTCTTGCAAGGAATAAATGTACACAGCATACTTTGGGAAGATAACTTCCCACTTCTAGGACTATCTCAATCTTTTTTTTTTAATTTGCTCTACCCTGTCTTTCATTCCTTCTTTTCACCCATTTGGTGAACTGTCATTCAAGCTTCAAAGCTTTCCAAAGATTCACAGCACAACAATTGGCTTTTTAATCCCCCCTGCCGCTCACACTTCTCTGGCTTAGCAAAAATCTTGCCATATTTGCTTTTAAGAAACCTGAACAGTCACTGATGTGCTTCTCCTCAATCTTTTTTATTTTCCAGTAGCTCCTGGATACCTTACATTTAGGACTAATTTACTCATTTTGATCTTTAGTAATGATGTTTCTGGGTTTGAATCCTAGATATTGTCTGTTTCTATTTCATTGATCTTAAACCAGTACATTTATTTGTTTCACAAAATTTGGGTATTTTAAGCATTGTTTTTCTTTAAAAAATTTTGTATGAGATTATTTCTCTGTCTTCTATTTGGAGATTAAGTTGAAACAGCTATATAGGTACTAGCCTTTTTATACTGTCTCATGGGTCCCTGAGGATCAGAACATTTGTTTTTCCTGATATTTTCTCTCTTGGGTTAGATGATTTATGTCAAATTGTCTTTAACTTTATCAATTCTTTGTAACCTACATACGATATTAAGCTCATTCACTGAATTATTTATGTTCTATATTTTCTCAGTTCCAAAATTATCACATGACTCATTTTATAAGATAATTTCTCTGTTAACTTTAGATTTCCCCTCTAGTGTTCACCTTTACCAAGTGCAGAACAGAATCAGACTGTATCTTGGTTTTATTTTGCTTGTGCTATGAGACTCTGGGTCCATGAGTTTCTCAAGGGAATGCTGAGTATATTTATTTAGTTTGCATTCACAACAATCAGCACATCCAGGTCCTCTGTGAGCACCAGGTCCAGGCTTGATCAGCTGTTTGAATTTGTGCTACATGGATCTACCTCCCACAGCACTATATGGGTCTTAAATTGGTTCTTGCCAGATCCATCTCTCAGTCATCCCTCTCCTTCTTCCATATGCCTCCACGTAGCTTGAGAGTTACCTGGGTTAGTATAGTTCATACACAGAAGGTGAAGGTTCCTGATTCCTGCAGCCTCCTCTCCAAGGTCCTTCTACTTGCTACCTTTTTGTTTTCCTGGTCATGACTAGAAAGAAGACGTTTTTCCTTCACCATTTTCATATGATTTAGTGCAAGGGTCTTATGATTAAGGCAAGGTACCAAGAGAATATGGGGGGAACCATGATATTATCCTCTTCCCTAGGGAATAAAGGCATTTCTAGATATTCTGGAGCTCTAGGATACTTTCTCCATGTTACTGTTCATAAATTCACCTGAGAATTTCTTTACTAAGTTCAGGGCACAGAAGAGGCAGGTATGGGACCTAGATCATAGTGTCTCGCCAGAGGCAAAGACATTGAGGTTTGCCGGTAGGCAGCACACCCAGGAAATAGAGGTGCCAAGAAAAGTTGGAATAGACAGGATACCTGCCACAAGGTTGATTCAACTCAAAAGATAAGAAACTGTCTCTTTCTGTTCTCTCTTGTTGTGACTGAACCTCATAGACCAAGTGGTTTATGAATAATACTTATATAACCATGGTTCTGTAGGCTGGGATGTCCAAGATCAAGAAATCACATCTGGCAAGAGTCTTCTTGTTAATGAGAACTGTGCAGATATCGGAAGAAGTTCAAGATATTATGTGGTGGGAGATTGATCCATCACTGAGATAAAAGAATTCATTGTCCATCATCAGCTCCTATTAGCCTCACCTGGTCCCACCTGAACAGCACAAAGTGGGATTAGGTTTAACTTGATATTGGTGGACACACCCAAATTTAGCACAATTAGTAAAAGGATAAGTGAACAGAGAATGAAGTGGATAGGTACATTTGTGAACTCCATGCAGGAAGTGTTGCCCAGGGCACTGAGGGGTTCTGAATCTGCTGGGCCTGACTCTTCTGAGAAGTCTGTGCTGTTCTACTGAGGTCATTGGGATGCTCAGAAGGAAGCATGTTGTGGTGGGTGCTGGGGAACCTGGCATCTCAAGCAGTAAGGGACTGGGACTAAAGGAGTCAGCAGCTGCCTGTTATGTGAGTACATAATGAATTAAAATAAGGACATGAGAAGAGCGCAAAGCCATTCTCTGAAGGGCAAGAAACTGTGAGGTCCATCTCCATGGTTATTACTCATCTTTGTTTGAATCTTTGGACTCCACATATTTTTGTGTGTGTGTGACATATTTTCTCTGTGTAATAGTCCTGGCTGTCCTGGAACTTACTTTGTACATGAGACTGACCTTTAACTCAGAGATCCACCTGCCTCTGCCTATGCCTCTGCCTCATGAGTGCTGGGATTAAAAGTGTGTGCCACCACCACCCAGCTCCATATATCTTTTAAGGCCTTGAACATTGGCATTTGGTTCAGTCTGTCAGATGGTAAAATTATGCCCCAGGTTTATTTTGACTCCTAACTTCATAGGGTATCTTTCTGTCCTTCCTGTATATCTTTTTCTAAGTTAGCTTCTTGCAGACAGTGTACTAAGTGACTCTCTTCTCTAAATAAGCTTTACTCTTGGGGGTGACTATACTCTAGTTGGTTCTTATTTGTTGGGCTGGTTTCTATTGTCATATTTATATTTGCTTCTCTTTACACTTTCTTTGGTGTCTCCTCTGACCCTCCAGTTAACCATTGAGTCTTCACATGTAGTCCATCTGCTGTTGTTCTTACCAGTCTCCTACCAGGGCTTTCTGTAGGAGTCCTCTCAGGTACCCTTTGAGAGCTCCTAGAGTTACTGACTCTGTCCTAAGCCTCATGTTGATTTCAAGTAGACAACAGTCTTTGTTGCTGTCTTCGTTTTCTGTGTTGACAGAATCACTGTGAAACCAACCAGAACCTTTGATCATCTTCTTTCCCAGATCTGCCTCTCTCCAAAGGGCTTGTTCAGGATGCTGCTACTGTGGGTCTTGATATGAAATCTTCCAGGATCTCAAAGCAAACCAGACTGTTATGTATTACATTTGGGCAACCATTTGGGTAGATACAGGGTTTAAGGTGTAAATCTTTCCCCTCAATTTTCATGGTATAGTCTTCTTTTTGTAGTGCTTGATGGCCTGAGTTATCCACCCTAGTGCTCTTGCTCTTTGAAAGTTTTGTAACATTTTCCTTTGCCTTTGGCATCCTCAAATTTCACTGTGATGCACCTTTCTTATTCCCCTGGCTGTGCCCTTTATCGTCTTCAACTCTGGAAGTTTTATGTCTTCATTCCTTGTTCCTTGTTTTACTTTTAGGAGCTGGCATTACTCAAAGACTGTCCCTATCCTAGTCACCTACCATTTCTATGTTTTGTACAGCTGCCCTTCCCTGT
Organism: Bramus lutescens; assembly: GCA_001685075.1. Taxonomy (NCBI): domain Eukaryota; kingdom Metazoa; phylum Chordata; class Mammalia; order Rodentia; family Cricetidae; genus Bramus; species Bramus lutescens. The sequence continues at coordinate 61,530 of LOEQ01004589.1, forward strand.
GCCCATCGGCACAAGAGCTTGTTACTTATCTTCCCACCGTGATCATGTTCAATGTGTGTACATTATCAATTTCATACCTAATATTTTCATTCTAAATAATTGTATAATTTGTTTTCCTTTGCTAATATCTTCCTTATCTCTTTGGATGTCACACTTACATCAGCTCCTTAGTTTGATGCATGTATGTCTCATAGGTTTCTTTGCTTGGGCTTCTGGGATACCAGACAAGGGATTTAGGCCTGGGAACATTAGCCACCCCTGGTCCACTGGAGAGATGGAAGAAAGTGTGGTCAGGGCAGCCAGCTTCTTGAATGAGAGTATCACCTATAGAGAAGGGCTCATAAAGGAGCCCTTCACTGCAGGGGTCCCCTCTGTGGGCTTTTTATATAGTATGTGCCTAGGGCATAGCTCTGTGATACCAGCTTATCTCTGAATCTTGCCTCTGTGGGCAGGTCTCACCAGTCAGAGATGGTACTAAATCACTTGGCAAGGGGCAGGAACATAACCATTCCTAGGCTGTTCACTGTTAAATTCCCAACTTAGGGATTGCCTTCCACACCCCAACTCCCGACAACCTTAGGTTCCTGGGCTCTCTTGGCCTTTATTGGGATCCAGTTTCCCCTGGTGTGACTGAACTGAAGGTGTGTGCTATATTTTTGTGTTTAATGGAACAAAGGAGGTTGTCATGAATGAAGGTAAAAAACAGCAGTCTAGGAGACTTTCCGGGTGAGTGACTTTGTATGCTGAGCCTAAGGCTATGATGGGTCCTCAAATCGAATTAGCAAAAGTCCCTTGGTTATAAGTGGCCTGCAAACTAAAGATTGACTGAATCACATGCTCTGATGAAAGAAATCTCGCAAGTTCCTTGTCCTGCAGAACACAGGGCTGCCTGCCAGTTTTTAGCTGCCCTCTGTCCAGTCTGCTTTGCAATGCTTTACAGAAACAGCTGTAGGATAACCTTATATGTCAGGAAGTCACAGCCATATGCCAGGCAGAATTTCTCTGAGTTGTACTGCTGTGTTCTGTAAATTTTGGAAAAGCTACCCCAGACCCCTCAGATCCTGGAAGGAGGTTTATAGAATTGAAGTACCTCCAACACTCCAAGTATAGTAAGTTGTATACAAAATATTTGAGAGTTGTTCTTCCAAAGAAAGACTTCAAAAACTTACCTTCCTGGTTGGGATATCTTCCTGGGGTCCCACGTGCTGGATAGACACCTGACTTACGTTCTATGTGTGTGACCATGTACTGGCTACTGGGAAGAAGACTGAGGGTTAGGGATATGAGCTAGAGCCAGAAGGATAAGAATCCCCTTTCTCCCAACCACTTCTTCTCCCACTCAGTTAGGAGGCCATGGTTAGAAAGAAAAGAAAATCAAATACCAGAGACTCACAACCAACACTCAGAAACTCCAGGCTACAGAAAAAAGAGAACACAGTGGGAAATGGACCAGGAGAGCAAGGAAGATCTTACAGGACTTGAGGAGCCATGCTTGATGTTGAGGGATAAGAGCCTGTCCTCTAAAAGCCTGGCAGATGAAGATGATGGTTTGTGCTACCGACCTTTGGGAGCCACTGGATGGAGATCTATCTTTTTGTGTCCCTGTCTTTTAAAATGGTGGGGAATGAAATGCATAGGTCAGGAATCCAGACCAGATGTCTGAATGTGGCTAGGGTCTGAATTATTGGGGCTCCTGGATCCCCTGATGCCCCTCATTGATTCTTGAGACCCTCAACAGGCAGGTTGCAGAATATGCTAACTTCATCTCATGATCCAGAGCTTTTTGCCTCTTCTAAGGCCTTTCTGACAGAGAAGTCCACATTTAATTACCAAGAGTTGTAACTATTGGGTCTACTGTTCCTCTGTGCCTTTGAAGTATTTTTCCTTTCAGGAATCCAAGATATACATAATGTTATGAATATTAAGGTAGTGTTTTTAATCAAGGAGGAGCAAAATGCCCCTGTGGCTAGTCTGTTTATGGATATGGATGGGAAGACCATACCATGGAAACAGTGATCCCAGGAATGCCCACTTCAAAGCAGTTCTCTTCAGCTGGGGCCATGTCTTATCCTGTGCTTTGTAACTTTTGGAAAAGCTATCACAGACCCCTCAGACTCCTGGAAGGAAGTTCATAGAATTTAAGTACCTCTAGCACTCTACATGTACTAAGTTGGAGACAAAATATTTGGGAGTTGTTCTTCCAAAGAAAAACTTTAAAAACTTATCTTCCCAATTGGGATGTCTTCCACATTCCAGTGAGGCATGGTCTTTGGTCCCTGGCCCAGAGGGTGGTTCAGATATCTAGGGCCAGGCTTCACCTCTCTGTTGCTTTTTTGGTGCTCAGGATTCTATACCATTCACCCTTCCTGTCCAGCACACTCCTCTAACCATACACAGTCTGAGATGGGCACACTGCCCACTGACTTGCTGAACACAGGAAGGGGTTGCTGAGAGTTGGTGTGGAGTGAGTGTGATTGTCCCAGGGCTGTCCACACCTGTTGTCTCTGCAGCCACAGTTAGCATGGTCTCTCAGGAACTGCTTCAAATGCTCTAGCTGCTTCACAGAAGAAATTCAAGGCTGAGTTTACTATTTGTGGCATCTATAAACAGCCATTTATTCCACTCCCCCGGCTAGAACAGTACTTGCACGCACGCAAGTTCCATGCCTCAGCCCCTGCGAGTGATCTGGCTCCAGGAAGCCCTGCCAGCTGCCCCAATGCCTGCCTGGTGTTGCTCGCGTGACTAGCAGCCTGTTGCTGTGCAGTAACCATGGCAGCAAACTCCCAGGGGGAGTGACTTGCTCCAACTTCCCCTAATGCCAAGGGGGAGAGATGAGAGGAGCTGTTGAGAATTGTTCCCTTTTCCCTCTTTTTTTTTTCTTTTTCCTTCTGTGGTGACCTTGACAAAAATAATCTTTGAAGTACATGCTGGCTATCTTCCTGCCATGGGACTGGAAGAAATCAAGATAGTCAGAGTTCGCCAAAGGAAGTACAACTTCTTAAAGTGCTGGCCTCCCTGTGTGTAGAAGGTGGAAGGAATGCCAGGGTGGAGCTGAGGGGCCATCAGACCACTGACCCTTGCCTGTACCAATCACCATCCTTAGTGGCAGTTGCTTCATGTTGCGACTTTTAGTAATTAAACATAGATGTGATTTTTTTTTCCTTTAAAAATGTAGTCTTTAACCTTAGGGCTAAATCCTTTTTTTCTCCACTTGGAAAAGTGATCTCATTTTCCATGTACCATGGGTGTTTTGCTTTTTATTTTGGGGGGTGGGGGAGAAGTTTGTAGGAATAAAAAGAGAAAGAAAAAAAAGCATTCATGATGCATATTTGAAAGATGGTTCCACATGTGTAAAAGAATTTGGCATGACAATTCTGGACCAGAAAGTCAATCTGATATTGAATCCATATGATCCCACAAAAAGCTTTTTATGGTCTTCAAAAAAAATCCTTCCTCGTGAGTTAAAATTAAGATTGTTTTTGCTTGTGACTAATCTCATAAAATCTTTTTTTAAGAAGACATTTTATATACTCAAGTCTTGAAATTTTTCTTTGGTCTTTGAACTATTATTAGTAGGCCATCATGAGTACGTGGCAAGCACTGGGCTGGGAAAAGCTGTTGCTTGATCTGGGAACCACAACTGAACTCTGTCTGCCCAGTGGGCTCAATACTAAGGACAAATGCTCTGACTTAGCCTGCTGCAATCTGCCGCTCACCTGAGAGAGAAAAGATGCCCAAAACACCATGATTGCTGCCTGGAATGGCCGTTATATCAGAGTTGAGGCATTACCTTCCATATTTTACCTACTTGTCGCCCTGTTGGCTTTGCTCTCATAATTAGCCTAAGCTCTCACGCAATGTTGATGCCTTATTCACTAACCATCCCTACGTGCACCCCCGTATTACTCTCATCTCTGTCTAGAAGGGGGCTGAAGTGGCCTGTAGGTTGGATGGTGGACAACAAACAGCCAACAATGCAAGTTGTAGTGATTTGGGTCTCCCCATTCTGGACAGAGCTGACTGTCCCTAAGGCATGGACTGAGTGGAGATGATAGCTCTATGACCTGAGCATTAGGCTAGACTGAGCTTACCAAGTCACCCTAAATATTCTGTCACCAACTTTTCACCCTGCCACAGACTCAGCTCTGTGCCCAGATCCTGCTGAGCTGTAGCTAGAAGGATAGAGGGGCTTCCAAACTTGGACACATTCCACACTGGGATCAAATGAAGGCAGAAACAAAAACTCTGGATTTTCCCAAGCAAAACACTTGAAGACAGCACACAAGAAATGTGGATCAGAAGTACTAGATGCCCCTTTGTGAAGTGCCTGCTAGCTGTGAAGGCAGCAGAGTAACATTCAAGCCTCACTGCAAGTTTCTAAACTTTCTTTTACCCCCACTGGATTGCAGGAAGAGCAAAGTGTCAAATGGACCCTCACTCTCCAACAGGCCTGTACAACTCACCCACATTCACAGAAGCCCTCTTCACCAAATCAGAAAGAGGAGCCACCTAAGTGTCCATGAACAAATGAATGGAAAAACAGAGAAAGAGGATTGTGTCAATGTAAAATCCTCTGCACAGTGAAGGAAACAGTCAATAGAGTGAAGAGACAGACTTCAGAATGAAAGAAAGTATCTGTAAAACATACATCTAATAAGGGGTTAATGTTTAAACTATATGAGATTCAACTATCAAAAACTGATTAAAATATGCACTTTTAAACCTAGCACTCATGAGGCAGAGACAGGCAAATCTCAGAGTTTGAGGCCAGCATGGTCTATACAGCCAGGGCTACCCAGAGAAACTCTGTCTTGAAAAACCAAAATAAAATAAAATAAAATATATAAAGGATCTAGGACATTTCTCAGAAGAAGATATACAAAAATTAGTAGGTATAAGAGTGCTTCATTACTAACCATCACTAGGTACAGATCAAACTCACTTATGAATGTCACTTCGTCCAAGTGATCAAAAATGTGAGTTCAGCCATTGCAGAAAAAAGTATGCATGTTCCTCCAAAAACTAAAAATGGAGTTACTATATGACCCAGCAATCCTCCTAAAGAGTGTGTATCCAAAAGAAATGAAATCATTATGTTAAAGAAATACTGTACTTCTATGTTTGCTGCAGCACTATTTACAATAGCCAAGTAGTGGAAACAACCCGCATATCCATCAGCAGATGAGCAGATTTTAAAATGTGGCACATCTATACAATAGAATATTAATTCAGGTGTAGGAAGAAGGCAGGCTTGCCATTTGTAGTAACATGAGTGAAACTGAAAGATTGCTCAGTAAAATAATCCAGATAAAAGAGAAAATCATTGCATGACCTCATTTTTCTGTGGAATCTGAAAAAGTGGAATCCGTAGAAGGGGAGAGTAGAATGATGGGTACCAGAGGGCAAGAAAGGAGTGTATGACATGTGCTGCAAGGTAGATGACTGATGTAGGAGGGTCATCTGTCTATGTGTTACTTTCATTGGTTAATAAAGAGACTGCCTTGGCCTTTGATAGGACAGCCCTTAGTTGGGTGGAGTAGACAGAACAGAATACTGGGAGGAAGAAAGACGAGTCAGGCAGACGCATGAAGCTCCAAGCCCAAGATGGACGTGGGTTAGAATCTTCCCGGTAAGCCACGACCCCGTGGTGATACAC